>VDFB02062944.1:0-45367 GCA_007258455.2 Sequoia sempervirens
CATGAGGCAACTTGTATCGAAACCTGTGGATAGTGGAAGCATGATTGAGGAGCTCAAAAGTATCATTGCAGGTGTCTGGAGTCCCAAGCGATTGAGGAATAGAAAGAATAGAGTTGGAAGTGTGAGTGAGAAGCTCGAAAGTATCATTGTAGGTGTGCGGGGTACCAAACGATTGAGAGCGAAAAGCACAAAGGAAAGTGGCAATGGAAGATTACAACAGTCGGAGTGGAATCTTTGTGGGATTGAGGTATGATTAAAGCATGGAGGTTGCAAGGGTTTAATGCAGTGAAGGCATGCCAGAGGAGGGCATGGAGAGAAGAGGAATAATTTGGCAGAGGAGGTCGGGCTAATTGGCGAAGGTCGGGATGTCAGCGATGGAGTTTGCTAGAGGTTGTGTGCAATCTCGAAGGGTGATTCTATCACCTGACTCCACTTTTGTGAGCCCATACTCATAAATTTCTTACTCGGTGTGTATGATGCAAGAGTATCTAAGTTCATAGGCGATCAACATCACCAAAAAAATTATTGTTTCAAGGTTTGGTAAGATTTCATGCGAAAACCTTTTGACAAGTAGACTTTTTACTCCATTCTGGAATTGATTGTAAAAGTTTCAAACTTCAGTTGATGATTTGGAAAAATTTTAAAATCTCACATTCCACACAATTAGAAGCAAAACGGTTTGGTGAAGTGTTTTGACTACGTCAATTTATGCATCTCTGTCTATAAGTTCTTTTTACCGAATTGTGACATTAAAAAGTTGAAGATTTAAAATGCAGACATTGGGAGCAAATATAAGTCTATTTCTTTACGAAATCTGACTTTTTTTTAAGCAAACGTTTTGTAGAATACCAAACAACATAAAGCATTTCAAGAAGAATCATTGGGCCTATTGAAATGCAAGTTAAAGAGGCAATGCCTCATCTTCCTATTTAACAAAGGAACACTATTTTAAGAAGACATAATATGGTGATATAGGAGAAGAATCGCGGTTGAAGGAGAAATTGGAAGGGCTCTAGGTTGTGGCGGTGTGGAAGGGAGGAGAACCCTGTGCTGCCCACAAGTTGGGCTGATTCTCAAACCTGATTCATGTCTATATACTGGTAAAGGAGAGGTCGAAATATCAATTGGTATGCAACAAGAAGGAACAGTAGACAGGTCAATTGCCAACACTGACAGGTAATGGAAGCCATGTCAAACTTAGATTAACGAATATGTAATGGGTCATATCGGGGTTGGTTAAATTCTCAATGTCATAAAGTTTGAGTCTGAGAAGGATGCACCACAAGTTTCCAACCGTTGGCACTGGTAGATAAAGAAATCGATGCTTAGAAGAATGGTGAGGTTGTTCTTGTTAAAGCATGAAGAGATAGGTTGAGCTACAAAAAAGACGTGGTTAGAAGAGCATATTGAAGCTGCAGTAGGGCCAATGGGAAGTAACAAAGAAGCTATGATGTGTACAATGAAAGAAAAGGGTCACCTCTGTTTTATAATAAATGGATAAATAACTGAATGGATAACCTAAACCCGTATGATATAGGAGTCCATTTTTTGAGAATTACAGAAAAGGAGAGATCGTGTAGGAGGAAGGGGCGTAGGTGATGGAATAAGCTTGTGTAATTTTCATTTCATGTATGAAGAGTACCTCGAGCACATTGGATGGGAATGTAAGTTAAAGAAAGTGGATAGCGTTGGTTGTGGCAGAAGTTGCACCCAATAACAAAGGGTTGAATGTTAATTTTTAGACACCTTGCCTCACTATGTAGGCCAAACCATTTGAAGAGTAAAGGAGTAATAAGGGGTGGATCCTTGGTAGAGAGGAAATGGAAAGGTGTGGTGAGCATCCAAAAAGTCGTTAGAAACAACAGATGCAAGGAAATTGATGTGTGGGAATAGTGAATTATTGAGAGGTGTATGTGTAGAGAAGAGTAAGAGCAGAGCATAAAAGGAGGAAGACCCCAGCAGAGGAGGAGAAATACAGAGAGGCAATGAAATTTCCTTGCCTTGAATGTAATGTAAATTTTTCATGAAATCAAAAATAAAGATATTTGATTTTCTTTCAAGTTTGACTTTGTTGTTGTGCAATCGTAGATCAACTTAAATCGACATATGCAGTTGTTGATTTTGGAATTATTTTGTTGCTGAGTCTTTTGTAATCTGAATTTGGTGGAATTGGTTGAGTTTTTTTTTTCATCTTCATCACAATGAGTTGTGAAATTTAATCCCCTAAAGGTTGGATACAACTATAATTTTAATCTCCATTGACTATGAGCCTTAAGTGAGACATCACCTATAGTTATATTCCCTTGTATGATTCTCTCTAGCAACCATTTGAACAAATCACTATCGATGCCTACGAAAGCAATTAGCAAGCTTATGGTGAACCTACAAATGTATGGCTTGATAGAAATGATACAATGATAAAAATTGTATGGATTTTCATATGACTTCTAAGGGAAGACCTTTCAAAATCCTATGGATTTGGATTTCAATAAATCATCTTGATTATACTATTAATCCATCTAGTTTTGGGACTTCTAGACCCAATAGTAAGGTTAACTTTTCTCCAAGAAACATCATATGAACGTAGTTGATAAAAATCTCTAAAACAAGAGAAGGTTCTTGTGGATTTTTATTTTTGATATCATATTAGAGTCATCAAGAGACTCATATAATCACAAGATCCTTGCAAAACCAAACAATCCTTCTACAAAGAGAGTAAGCTAAAAATACTATAATATCAATACTCATATAAATGTGTGTAATATGTATAATATGTTCCTTGTATATGTAGGAAAAGTAGGAAGAAAGAATAGGAATAGAAGATTGACTATCCCTCCAAAAGTGGCAACATATGTGGGAACACTTGGGACAAATGTGAGGAAACATATAATGCACCTATAATGTTAAACAAAAAAGAAAAGTCTATAAGTGAGCTTAAGCACTAGTGTGAATAGGAAAATAAGGTATATGTGAACTAGTTAGGTAAAATCACTTTTTACACTAACAATACATGTGGAAGGAGTCACTTGGAGAAGATGAATGGTAGATATAAGGAAAATACGAATGAGAAAAATGAGACACGTGGATTTTTCCTTAGGAAATAAATTTATAGGTAGAACATACAATAAATTCAATATGAAGAAACTTGGTCTTTGTAAAACTATTAAGAGATTTAATTTGGGAATTCATATGAAGTTGAGTTACCAAAAGGATTGGGCATATCTCAAGTATTTAATGTTTTAGATCTATATCAACATCAAGAAGGGGAGTAAAATTATAATAATGCAATACAACAAAAGGAGATAGAGGAAATTTTGGATAGTAGAGTTGGAAGAAGCACTAGGATCACACTATATGAGTATTTGGTGGTGTAAAAATTTATATTGAAAGAAAATTTAAGTTGGATTTATAAGTGTAAGCTAGACCATCTTGGTTTTTCTCTAGTCACTAGAAAGTGAGAAATCACATTTTGAATTACCATAAGTGTCTAATTTATGAGCGTCTCAAGGTGTAAATCAACCAAAAGTTTTTTTTTTCACTTTGTTTATTTGTTTGTAAGTTTCTAAACATCAATCATTGAACATTGTAGGTATTGCCATAATTTACTGTAGTTGCATATCTCACTTTGGTGTTTGAAGTATATGTACTTTAATGATCCTTCAAATTTATATTCAATTTTTAAAATACTCTTAAACATAAAAAAGTGGTACATCCTAAGTTTAATTTACAAAACCTAGGGTATATTCCATCATTTCTAGGATTTCATTAGGATGCAAATCAACAAGGTGCATAGATTGAATTTCAACATCAAAGGTGAGTCAATGAGACCTGGATTTGCATCTTTGTGAGTCTTAGGAATGATTTGGGAATGATTTGAAATGATTAACCTAAATAGACTAAATGACCTAATATGATAAATGTGATTTCTCGAAGATAAATAGATGGAAAAAGAATTTTTGAAAATGGATTTGGAAGGTGCAGGCTGATATGTACCCATCACCAAAAATAGGATTTGAGTGTTGTAGTAGGATTGGGTCACCCCTAGGCAACTAGGTCTTTGTTAGGGTGTCTTCCTCAATTTTTGGGGTCCTCTCTAGTGCTAGATCTAAGCTTATGTTTTCTTCTTGTCCTATCAAAATGTCATCGGTAAATTCTATAATTGATTTTATGTGTCTTGACAACTTTGATGACAATAAATGCAACAATGCAAAATGGATCTTCAAACTCTCTTCAATCCTCTTCAGTACTATAACCTACACATTCACAAAGAGATAAGATCTTGTTCCATATAGGGGCTTGCCTCAGTTAAACCATGTGTAAGTGTTTCCACTTCCACAATGGCAATGTCAATAATAAAACCTTAATGGAAAGGAAGGAAATGATGAATGAAAAAAAAAAGTTGCAACTCACCACCCTTCAATGACATCCTTAAAGGATTCAATACATACACATCACTTCAAGGATTTGGATCTTGCTTGAATACTTAAATGCTTTGGAGATCTACAACAATGCTAGCCTTCACAAAATATGAACATGAACGCACATAGAATTTGAAATGATGTTGGATCTTAAATTTTTGTAATGAACACTAATAATGTTGCTCTTGACAATAGTATTTTCTCAAATGTGTGTCTTAGTGCTAGATAGATTTCAAATGATAAAAAGACTAGGTATTTATAAGTGTTTATCTAATTTCTCAAAAAATAAATTCCAAAAGCTGACACTTCATATTTGAATTTTTGATATTAAAATACCACCGACAAAATATTTAAATTTGGGTTCTAACTAAGAAGGGGGACCCAGTTGCCCATGGGCAACTGGGTCCTGGCCCAAAATTCCAGGACACTCAAAGTTGAGGAAAATTTAATGATTGGGTGTATTTGTTTAATACTTGTCCTCCTTCAAAAAACGGTAAAAATTAGGCTTTGGAATGCATAATTTGGAAAATTAGAAGCTTAATTAAGTCCAATAAATTGGGGGGGCCAAAAATTAATGTGAAATTGTAAGTGTATAAAATTTTCTACACTACGTTTAGCCCCCACTTTAGTGAGAGTATTAAATTACGCTCAGACACACTAAAGTAGAGAAATATGCATCAAGAGGGGTTCAAATTTATAAATGTTGAATAAATGGGATGACTAAGGATCAAGAGGGTTGTGCAAGCCCCTGGGATCCAAGATCCCATGAAAAACCAACATAAGCACAAAGGAACACACACATGTATGATATGCAACAAGATAGGGTACACAAGCATACATGTTGGAAAACACAAAACACATGATACAACATAACATATAAATGGTGATGAAATTAAAATAAGAATGATGTAGACATGATGAAACATGAAGAAATATGTGAAAACATAAAACACAAAACACAAAAAAACATAGGGTTAGTACTAAAAAGATTCGAATTGGTAAGGCAAAGAGACCTTAGTCTTAATTGTCTCAAATACCAAACAACATTCATTGAATAAAGAACAATACTGCATGAGGATTGAAGTCATACACATCACTCATGGAACACATGGCTCTACTGGAAATCAAGGTGTATTATGCTAGGTGGTCATGCAATACGATGGGTTTCATAAGGCGAACAAGTTGCATTACGTTAAACACTCATGAAACACATAGCTCTACTGTCAAGCAAGATGTTATACTCAACGACTATGTTACAAAGGGATTCTCAAGTTCATGATCCATGAACTATTTTTCAGAAAATCACCTCAAGGGGTGTAAAAAACTCACCTTAGGGGGTACAAAAAAACTCACCTTAGGGGGTACAACAAAACTCACCTCAGGGGGTGCAAAAAAACTCACCTCAGGGGGTGCAACAAAACTCAACTTAGGGGGTGCGACAAAACTCACCTTAGGGGGTGCAGAAAAACTCAACTCAAGGGGTGCAACAAAACTCACCTTAGGGGGTGCAATGATAAGACAAGGCCAAAACCTCAAGGGGTGTCATAATAACATCACCTCAAGAGGAAATTCAATTAACATCAAAGGGGAACTTCTTGATACATGAAAGGTCACTCCTTATGGAATATAACACATGATATCACCACCAAGAGAGGACTAGTCAAGGAATAGAAAGCCACACACTAGGGAACACCAACCATAGTATTACCACTAAGGAGAAAGTCACATGCCAAGAAAGATCACACTTTGATAGGACACCAAGTCTAATATTACTACACAGGAGACACATCACATGGATTAGGAAGGCCACACTTTGGTTGAAAAGGTCACACTTCTTAGTAGATATATGCTAGATTCACTGCTAAGAAGGGACCATCTCTTGTGAAAACAACAAGAAGGGGACCATATTCCCCCCCTTAAAATGTTAGTGTACTTGCTACACTAACGTTTTAAGGAGATAAAGAGGGATCCCTTGCTATAAGTAATGTACCTAGGCCAAGGCTACCTAATCCCTTGATCCCCAAGTGTAGGGACAAAGAGGAGCCCAAAATGAAGATATACTACCTAACTCCTTGTAATAAAGATGATTTGCATAAAATATAATGAATGTGATAATGAGCATAGTTTGATACTACAACCATCACATGGCAAGTAGTAAAACAAATATTAATTTATCACACGCTCATAGTGATCTGCGTATGGATCAAATTATTTCAATACCCTCTTTAAAGTACGACATTCATCAATAAGATGTCCAAGTGTTCTATGGTATGTGCAGTAAGACATGTTTGTACTTTTTCCTTTCTTATCTTCTCGTTCATGGATAGGTGGTAATGTGATAAGCCCTAGGTTGAGAAGTGTTTGTAAGGTCCATTTAGTTTTAGTTATACTATGTAGAAATGTTAGCTTCTTAAGTTTATAAGGCTTGTGTTTCTTACTTGATTGACCAATTCTTGATGTGGAGGTGGGGGATCTTGATAACCTAATCCCTTAGTGTCTTTTGATGGTGTTTCTCTCCAAAAGGGAATGGAATCCATGTTCATTGTTGATGTCACATCCTTTTTTTTTCAAATCCTAAAGCCTTGTCCATAAGTTTGTTCCAAGACAATGGATGTATTTGTAACCTTATGTCCATACGATGGAGGGATGGTTGATGTAATTTCCTTGTGATTGTTATGGGTAGGTTTCTCTATTCATGTTGTTTGAGCTATGCCTTGTGGTTCATTTTTTGGATGTAACAGATTGAATGCTTCAAGTGGTGGCATGGTAGGATTTTGTTGGTATGGAGTGGTAATTTGTTGCATTTAGAGATAAAAGTTTGCATTATTTTCAAGGTTATGCAAGGATCGTTGTACAAACTCATGCATGCTCTATTCATCTTGACCTATGACATCAAGAAGACTTTTAATAGGAGAGAGTGTATCATTAATGTCATTATTAGAAGCATTATCATCACCAAACACAGCTTGAAACATCAACCAAGGATTTCAAGGATCCATCCAAATTTTACCAGCACATATCCATGATTAAACTTTTGTAATAAGATTCAAACTACCAAACATTAGATAAGAGGAAGTTTGATAGCAACTCCAAACATAACTACTTGAGGGTACTTTGTCATTGAAAGTTGATTGATGCCCGAATAATAGGATAGGGTCACCCAATGGCAATGGGCTCCTGGTCAAGGGTTTTAAAAAATAAAAATCTTACTATAAACTATACTACCTTATTCTTTTTGTAGATAGCTAAAATAGTGAATAATTTTCTAGAATTTGGTTAATGTATCCCGATTTGATGCAAAATGCAAGTATGCAATGATTTTAAATATTTTTGAACAAATTTTAATGTAATTTACAGATCTAAAATGTGACATTTAACTAATTATAATATGCAAAGACCTAAAAATGATAATTTTGAATGCAAATTTTGATCTTAAACATTGCACTTTCTTTCACTATATGAACTAGATGCAAAATACTTTATAAAATGTAGTTACTGATTCCAAAATAGAGATATGCAAGTACAATGTAATTGGGTAGACAGAGACAAAACAATGTGGTATGAGACACTTGTACAAGGATAGGGTTGCCCAGGGGCAGATGAGTCTTTGTTCAGGGGTTTGAAAAATCAAAATCTAAATGTTTAAATTGATGTTTAAGGTTGTTACACTCCTATCTGCAAATAGATTTTGCAATGATTGTTTTTCCAAAAAAATCAATGAAATACAAATGCAATGTATGATAATTTTGGAATAAAATGGCACTTTTTTGTACACAATTTTGAAATGAAAATATGATCTAAAAGATTGAAACACACTATAATGCAACCTATGATGCAATATGAATGCAATATTTTTGGATTTTTATAAAATTTTATAATGCAATATGCAACCCTAAATGAGAAATGCAAAACCTAGATGAGAAATGCAAAACACAATGATGCAAAACCTAGATGAGAAATACAAAACAAAATGATGCAAAACCTAAATGAGAAATGCAAAACATAGTGATGCAAAACCTAGATCTAGGGTTTGAAGATTACCAAATCAGAAGGCTATGATGTAAGAATGTTAGGTTCACCAAAATGAAAAATGAAAAATATGGTGCACCCGAAGTTTAATTTCCAAAACCTAGGGTATATTCCATCATTTCTAGGATTTCATTAGGATGCAAATCAACAAGGTGCATAGATTAACTTTCAACCTCAAAGGTTAGTTAATCAGACTCGTATCTATATCTTTGTGAGTCTTAGGAATGATTTGGGAATGATTTGAAATGATTAACCTAATTAGACTAAATGACCTAATATGATAAAAAGAATTTCTCGAAGATAAACATACGGAAACAAAATTCTACAAGTGGATATGGAAGGTGCAAACTAATGTGTACCTATCACCAAAAGTAGGATTTGAGTGTTGTAGCAGGACTAGGTCGCCCTTGGGTGACTGGGTCCTTTTTAGGGTGTCTTCCTCAAATTTTGGGGTCATCTAGTGTTGGATCTAAGCTTTTTTTTTCTACATGTACTTCTATCGAAATGTCGTTAGTAAATTATGTAATTGAGTTTTCGTGTCTTGACAATTTTGATGACAATAAATGCAACAATGCAAAATGGACCTTCAAACTCTCTTCAATCCTCTTCAAACCTACAACCTACACATTTGCAAAGAGAGAATATGTTGTTCCATATAGGGGATTGCCTCAATCAAACCCTTTGTAAGCGTTTCCACTTCCACAATGGCAATGCCAATGATAAAACCTTAATGGAAAGGAAGGAAATGATGAATGAACAAAATTCTACAACTCACCACACTTCAATGACTTACTTAAAGGAATGAATACATACACATCACTTCAAGGATTTGGATCTTGCTTGAATGCTTGAATGCTTTGGAGATCTACAATAATGTTAGCCTTCAACAACATCAACATGAACACACATAAAATTTGACATGATGTTGGATCTTGAATTGTTGTAATGAACTTTGATAATGTCGCTCTTGAATTTCTCAATAATGTTCTTGACAATAGTATTTTCTCAATTGTGTGTCTTAGTGCTAGATAGATTTCAAATGATAAAATTACTAGGTATTTATAGGTGTTTATCCAGTTTCCCAAAAATTAGATTCCAAAAGCCAACACTTCATATTTGAATTTTTGATATTAAAATACCGCCAACAACATATTTTAATTTGGGTCTTGACTAAGAAGGGGGACCCATTCACCCATGGGCGACTGGGTACTGGCCCAAAATTCTAGGACACTCAAAGTTGAGGATAATTTAATGATTGGATGCATTTTTTTAATACTTTTCCTCCTTTGGAAAATAGTAAACATTAGGCTTTGGAATGCATAATTTGGAAAATTAGAAGGTTAATTAAGTCAAATAAATTAGGGGGCCAAAACATAATGTGAAATTTTAAGTGTATTAAATTCCTACCAAGCCACTTCCCACCAAGGAGCTACTAAACATAAATTTTCTTGATTTGATGTTATGTATAATAGTATTTAAAGATATTTGATTGCATCTCATTCTCTCTCTTCCAAGTATTCCAATGCATATCATTTGTTCATTACAATGAAGCTAGATTTGCATGAACAATCTAGGAGTATGTGCATGACTAAAGAGTGTTGTTTTTAATTGATTTAACACACTTTCATGATCTAACCTACTAGAATGCATCTCCTTGCAACAATGACAACTCTTCCAAGGTATTTCTAAATATTGCCAACAAAAAATAGTAAAAAAGGTAGGATAAGCAAAGGCAAATCAAGCTAAATAGAAAACAAATTTATATAGATTGTTGGTTTATTTCTACAAGTACAAGACATCTTCAACTATAGATTTAACCCAAATCCATAGATCCTCTATAATGAAGATAGAATATTATATTTCTAAGACAGACTATAAAATGTCATAATTCATTTTGGAACCCAAGACATCATAAATCTCAAAAAAAATATACAAATCATTCACTTTTTTAATTACAAAACTATATACATTTATTATTCATATTTATTTCAATTAACATTTAATTTTAAAATTCATTAACCCTAAAATATTACTATTAAATTAGTCTAAATTAATTTTTTTATTATATTAACCTAAACTACACATGAAAATAATTTAATTTATTTTACATTAATATGCTAAAACAATATTTTAAATAATAAAATATAGAAAACAACAACCTAATCAAATACTATGATTTTAAAACGGTGTGGTATTGCAAGACTAGAGCCTTCTGCTTTGTTGTTTCTGGACAATATATCTGCTCTCAATCTTGTTGATATCAAACCTAGCAATGGTCAATTTACTTGGAACAACAGAAGGGTTGGTGATAGTTGCATTGCTGAAAGACTGGATCGTTTCATGGTCTCCTGCTTTTGGGTTGGGGGAATGTGGTCTTCTAGTTCTGAGATATTAGACTGGCGAGGTTCAGATCACTGGCCTATAAAGCTAGTTATCTCTTCTGCTCGGATGCCTCGAACACCAACCTTCAAATTTCAGCTAATGTGGTTGCGGGACCCTGACCTTCATGGATGTGTTGCTGACTGGTGGAGGTATGGTAGACCTGCTTATGGTACTGCAATGTATAATTTTGCTAAGCTCCTTCAATATGTTAAGTATCAACTTAAACGATGGAACCGACATTGCTTTGGAAACATCTACCATGCAAAGCTTGCTGCACAAGCTGAGCTGAATGGTATTACTAGGTTGATTAGGGAGGATGGGGTGTCTGAGGATTTGTTGCGAGATGAGGCTAGGGCATTGAAAGCTCTAGAGGAGTGGGAGCTGAGGGAGGAAATCTACTGGAAACAAAAATCTCGGATTGAGTGGCTTCAGGAGGGAGACAAGAATACTGCCTTCTTCTTCAATTCGGTGAAGGCCAGACGTCATGGTAATTCTATCTCAACTTTGGTGACTGACAGGGGAGAGGTTCTTTCTTCTACTCAGGATATCTCAAATGAAGCTGTGCAGTATTTTGCTTCTTTATTCAAGGAGGACTCGCAGGGGGACTCAATTGAAGAGGCTCAGGTCCTCTCTTGTATTCCTTCTTTGGTCTCTTGGGAGATGAAGGAGCATCTTATGAGGGATGTCTCGCTGGAGGAGCTGGAGAAGACTGTTTTCCAGATGAAGAAGGGTAAAGCTCCTGGTCCGGATGGCTTCCCGATTGAGTTCTTCCAGGAATTTTGGGAGATTATCAAGCTGGACTTATTGGCAGTTGTTCAAGAGTCTCAGAAGAATAAGCAAATGCTTCGGGCCCTAAATTCTACCTTCCTTGCTCTAATTCCCAAGGGTGATGGGGCTGATCGGTTAAGTCAATTTTGCCCCATTTCTCTTTGCAATGTTATATATAAAATTATCTCTAAGTTGATTGCTGATAGGTTAAAAAAGTGGCTTTCGCTGCTAATTTCTGAGGAACAAAGTGGTTTTGTGGTGGGTCGCCAGATTTTGGATGGTGTGGTTATTGCTACAAAGACTATTCATTCTATGGCCAATTCCAAAGATAAGGCTATGTTCATCAAGCTTGACATGGCCAAGGCTTATGACAGAGTTCGATGGTCCTTCCTTCAAAAAGTTTTGGGGGCCTTTGGTTTTGAGGAGGAGTGGATTCACTGGGTTATGAGTTGTGTGAATTCTGTTTCTTTCTCTGTTTTGATTAATGGGGAGCACTCTGAACTCTTTGGTGCTTCTCGGGGTTTACGTCAAGGTGACCCCCTCTCTCCATACTTGTTTCTTCTTTTGGTGGAAGGTTTGGGACGGTTGATAAAAAGGAATGTGGAGGGGGGTTTCATTCAAGGATGGCAATGGGGAGGTGGCTTACCAGTGCAATCTCACTTACGGTTTGTGGATGACACTGCTTTGATGGGCATGGCTACTATTAGGGAGGCTTCAAACATACGTAAGGTATTGGATATTTATCTTGCTGCATCGGGCCAGTCAATTAATGAGGGAAAGTCTTCCATTTTTTTCTTCAATACTCCGAACTCCATTCAAAGGAGAATTGCTCATATTCTCAGATTTCAGATTGGGGATCTCCCGCTAACCTACCTTGGGATCCCTATTTCTGTTGGTAGGCAGTCTAGGGATTCTTGGCAGGCTATTCTAGAAAAATTTCGTGTCAAAGTCACTCATTGGACCCTTCGCTGGCTATCTTTTGCGGGTCGGGTTCAGCTGCTCAAATCTGTGGTTCAAGCTCTCTCTCTTTATAGGTGTATGATTCAGGTGGCGCCAGTGGGCTTTGTTAGGGATCTTGATTCCTTAGCAAGACAATTTTTATGGGCTGGTAGTTTATTATCTTCCAAGTGGAGCCTTGTTAGATGGGATGTTGTTTGTAGCCCTAAACAGTTTGGAGGTCTTGGGTTACGGCAGTCATTGTTGTCTGGTACGGCTCTGGCTGCTAAATTGTATTGGCGTTGGTGTGTGGAACAGGATCGGGTGTGGGCCAAAATTTTGACTCAAAAGTACTTTCCAGGGATTCCTCAAAGTGATATCCCTCGCTATAGCTTGACAGGGAAGGGATCTGTGATTTGGAATACTCTTAAGAAGGGGGCTGCACTCGTTAAGGGTGGCTTATTCTGGATATGCAAGAGCGGGTCAGAGGCACATTTTTGGCATGACGCTTGGGATGGCCACCCTCCCATTGTTTCTCAGTATCCTCATTTGCTTACTTTGTGCCAAAGGTTCTGTGAAGCAGGATGGTCGAGGGTGTGCAACTTCAAGTCTCTTTCCTTTCAGGGGCAGTTGGTGGAGGCAAGATGGAAGAATCCAGAGGAATGGCCTATTGTTGGTATGGAGGAGGAGTGCGCTGAGCTTCATTACATTCTTTCTTGTCGAAGTTGTAGCTCCCTCATGGATCAGGATGTGTTGGCTTGGTCTCCTAACCCCAAGGGTGCTTACACTGTTTCTTCTGGGTATCAGGAGTTGCTTTCCCAGCAGATTGAGGGGGTGGAGGTTCATTGGTGGAGGAAAGTTTGGAATAAGTTTTCTTGGCCAAAGTGTAATTGCTTTATTTGGACTTTGGCTTGGAATAGGTGTTTGACTTGGGATAATATCCGAAAGAGAGGTTTCTCAGGCCCATCTAGGTGTGTTCTCTGCGGGTGTGGGGAGGAGGACTCTCCTCACTTGTTCTTTCGTTGTTCCTTCACCTTACAGCTCTGGCATTTTTGGTGGGGTGTTTGGAAAAGCCCTTGCATTCATGCCTCCTCCTTGGTGGAGTTTTGGACTAGTCTGGGGAGGCCCCCCTCTTCGGCCTCTTTCTTGCAGGATGTTTGGTATGTTGGTCCCATTTTTCTACTTTGGCAAGTTTGGTTGGAAAGGAATAGAAGAATATTTCGAGGTGAAAATTTGGGGATTCAACAAGTTTGGTCTAGAGTTGTGGGAATGATCCAGGAGACAGTCGAAGCTAAGGGTGATATTATGCTGCCGTTAGAGAAAGGAGATGCTGAGATGGTGGATCGGCTGGGTATTCAGGGGCTATCTTCAGCTTCTGCTTGCGTCAGGAGAGGTAGGCGTGTGAAGCAAAAAGTTCAAAGGGTGGGGAGTTGGTTGCCCCCTCCTACTGGTTTTTTGAAAATTAATACGGATGGCTCATCTAGGGGAAATCCTGGACCTGCTGGGATTGGCGGGGTTGGTAGGGATTCTTCTGGATCAGTGGTTTTTATTTTATCTGCTAATGAAGGGATACAAACTGTCAATAGGATGGAAGGCTTGGCTATTCTCTATGCCTTGAAACGGGCATATGCTTTAGGGTGGCGTAAGGTTATTTGTGAGTCTGATTCTCAGGTCTTGGTCAATTTACTTCATAGAAAGAAGATTTCTGATGTTAGCTGGCAGTTGGCTATGTTGGTGCAGCAGATATTGCAGGTTAGTTCTTTGATGGAGTCGGTATCTTATGTCCATATTCCAAGGGAATGGAATAGGGCAGCTGATTGTCTAGCCAAATGGGCATCGGAGAATATTGATGGTGGGAAGATTGATGGGTGGGAGCAGATTCCCCGTGAGTTATGTCAGGATTTGGAGAGGATTCTTGCAGAGGATGAGAGGGCTATTGGGGAAGAGTGATTTTGTTTCTGGTTTTTCTTGTGGTTTTTGTTGGTTCCTGGGGCTTTGGCCCTTTGCTGTTATGTAATGCTTTGCTCTGATTTTCAATAAAGTTTTTACCCCTTTTTATAAAAAAATACTATGATTTTAAATCTAATCTACTGTGTTTTATTTTATTTTTTTATCACATATAATACATATATGAAGTATTTTTAATATGTATGAGTTAAATCTATATCTCAATATAAAATTTGTATTCACATTTTTTAGGTACAATAAAAAAAACATAAAATAAAAATTAAAAAATCTTACCATTATATCCAATTTTGATATTATGGTAAAATAACGCTTCATTACCCATTTATACTACAAATAGCCAAGAAAAAGGAAGAAAGAATTGGGCACCCCAATTGGGTTACTTTAACTGGTCATTCCAAATTTAAAATTGGCCCATTTTAAAGTGCTAATCTAAAACCAATATCAACAAACATTTGAATTTTAGTTGGCCCCTCCCTTGGATCTCCCAAACCCAAAAAAAATTGTCTTAACACCTTAAACCTCGAGCTTTAAAATCCATTCCCCGCCATCCCAGAAGAAATAATTCCACAACCCAATTTCAATCCACTTATAAATACATCTCAAATGCCCAATTCATTTGTTGTCTTTGTGCGCACTTGTTCTTCACCATGGATATCGAGAGAGAGTTGCAGGAGGCTCAATTTACTCAAGCAACCTCACAGCTTCAAGATGTTTTAGACCAAGACAAGGAGAATATTCCTCCTCTAACTACAGGAAGACCATTAGTTCTTCGTTTGCGCAGGAGGCAAAGGCAGAGATCCCCTCTGCAAGGCCTCACCAACCTACTGCCTTCTAATAGAAATTCTAATACCACCCATATTGTAAGCCACTGTTTTTAGTAGTTGGGATGAGTTTTCCAGAAATTGTTTTTGCAAGTTTTTGGTTTCAATTGTGTATGTTTTTGTGTCGATGTTTTGGATGACATTCAGCAATCCATCATCAGAAAGAAGAACCTCTTCCTGATGATGGATTGCTGAATGTGTTTTGAAACGTTGACAAAAAACATACACGGTTGAATTCAAAAGCTTCCACTACTTTTTGTGTTTTTGAGATCTCAGCTTTTTTCCATTCTATCTATATTACTGTTTCAAAAGTTTGAGCTGATAAAGCTTTGTGTTGTTTGTTTTTCAGCCCAGCAGAAGAGATATGAGGGTGGTGGTTGTGGAGGGAAGAGCTATTGGTGGGAATAACAAGAGGAAGGCAATGGCAGATGATGAGTTTTTAAGCCAGAGTGAGCAGCGGAATCCCAAGAGGCCAAAGCTCACTAAGACCTTCTTCAGATGAACTAAACTCCATACATCCTCAAATGAAATCCACAGTGAGAGACAATTGCTATTGAATAGGATTTGGTTGATGGGTGGTATTTTGGACAGGGTGATAGTAAACAATGCATGATTGAATTGATGAATTACAGCAATTGTTGAGACAGGTAGAAATGGAAATTTCTGCAGATGAGGATTTTTGATGTAGAATACTCAATTTTAAGATTCGGGTTTTAAGCATATTTGGTTTGAGTGGAATTTGTTTTTCTTAACTTGTAATAGATTTCTTTTTTTCCAAGTAGAACAAACCAACAAAGATATTCATGGCCAAGTAATCAGCCAAGCAAGAAGTATAAAAACTGTGTAAATTTATGAGAGGGAAAGGTTATATTAGATTCTTTTTTCCTTAATGGCAGTCATTTTGGATCAAGGATGAATGATTTTTTTGGCCCAAAATGCATTTGGGTTTGATATTTGTTAATTTGCAACCATATATACTGCCCTCTTATAAACATGGAGAGATCACATTATAGTGATAGATTGACAATTTTTTTCCTCTGGCGATTATACACTTAACCACCATTTTACACCACAGGTGATTAAGGAATTATAAGAAACCTTATGGTTTACCTACCTAACAGATATTTTTTTTCTTGTTAAAATTTAAAATAAATTTAATTCATTGTTTTGTTGGGATTGTATAAGCTAGGTTGTGGTGGAATGTTTGTTTAATCCTTAATGCAAGGAAAATAAACTTTCCTTTAAGACTAATTACAGAAATGCAATTAAATTAATTTAGATTAATTAATGATAAATGGTTGTGATTTATTATATGATATTTATATTTGCTATTTAATTATTTTACAAAAGTGAACATTTAGAATGATAGCTATTAATTTCATGATTGAAGAGTGTAGTAATAATGAAGATTTTGGTATTAAATTGGAATATGTTTGGAAAATGGAATGTTTTTATTAGATGGATGTCTTGGACTCTTTATTGATTCTATGCTTTGTTTAGGTCAAATCTAAGAATTTGGGTAAGATTCATGATTGTGAACTTTTCATATGCCTTTAGATTTGATCTTCTATGATGCACGATTAGACTCTATAACTTGTTGAATAAATATTCATCTAAACCTTACCTTGACCTCAAAAACCTTGATGGCATGCATGTAAAATAAATATTCAAACATTAAAGGAGGTCCACATAAAGTAATGATCCTTACACATTGCCAGCATTAAGTGTGTCCTTTGGTATATGATCTTCATGAGAATTTTCAAAACAAAGAAAAAATATGCAAAGAGTAGCTTTTGTCTCAGAAGTAGAAATCAAGTGCAAAAATAAGAACTTTTCAATTGATTAAGAAATATGATTAATAGGAAATGAATAAAGTTAAGAAATTATGCTAGTAAAAAATTATAATATTGTGTTTGACGTGGTGGCAATAGGATGACAATGCACATGGAACACAAGGCATGTCATGTGGCAATGCTTTGGCTAGTCATGGTAATGAGTCTCCATAGCACCTATTACTACTTGAAATCTCAACATGGAAATGTTAGTGACAATGTATGCCCTCCTTCAATTGGTTGTATCCATAGGATGCAAGGTATTGAGGGAAATAGTACATGAAATTTAATTTAATTTATAGATATACACATTGTAATAATATGAATTGTGTAAAGTGATAACAATAATGAATACATTGTGTGAGCAACATGTATAACATCTGTGTAAATGCTTAATTGTAATCTAAATGAAAACATAAAACACTAAATGAAACCTTAAACTAAAGAAATTTAAATAAAATTTAAACAAACAAAATCTTTAGTGCCGTCCCATTTTTCTCTATCCACAGAGATTCTTTTGAAGCTTTTTGGCTCTCAGATTGTGTAAGCTTCTCCAAATGGCTGCTGCAGAACGAGTATGCAAAGGAAAACTATTCTATATGTTGGTGAAGATGGAATTGTTGATACGGATATGGACAGGGGCTGTGATTATGCACAGGGGCTGTGAATGATATGTATCATGGTTCTATTGCTATTGCTATGATTCTATGCTATTGCTATGAAAATGCTCTATGAATGCTGGGAATACTATGCAATTTGCCTATAGTTTACTTGCTTAAAATTCTATATCTTTTGGAGCTCCCAGATTTATAGATTTTTTGCAGGCTCCATCCCGGCTGGCAAGAATCTACGGCTATGAATTTGTCTGGTAAATTTGAATGGTGAGAGATTGAGAGGTTGAGAAGAAAATGGGGAGGTGAGGGTTGAGAGAAGAGTGGAATCCTGTCTTCAACCCACGGAACAAGCCTGCACGAAACGAGAAATTTAATTTTCTGCTTTTGGCAGTTTGTTTCCTAGAGTTGAAGATAAATCCCAAATTAAATAAATATTTAAATTTTATTTAATTTCATTTATTGCTTTTGATATTTGATTTTTGATTTTTGAAAACTATAGAAGAATTAATTAAATATTTTGTAATATTTAATCATGATGTGACTTTAGAAGATTTTTGAAATATTTAGAAGAATTTAATTAAATATTTTTGGAAATATTTAATTATGAATAGATTTTTGAATTGAATTAGAGGAATTTTGAAATGATTTAAGAATGAATATTGGATTAGAGGAAATAATCAAATATTTTGGAATATTTAATTACAAATGATATTTAGAAGAATTATAATATTTTAATCTTTATTTGAATAAAATATTCAAACTAAGATTATATGATAATTAATATAAATAAATTGTAACATTTATTTAATTAATTAAGAAATGAATATGAAAAGGTGATTAAATATTTAATCGAAATGAAATCATGAACAATATAAATAAATTATTTAAATTTATTTATACGTAGATAGAATCAAAAGATTTTAATTAAATATTAAAAATATTTAATTAATTACCAGACAATGTGATATGACCATTTTTAAGTGTATACATTTTGCCCCTCTTTGAAGTGATGTGTTTTACGCATTACTTCAAAGAATTTTGAAATTTTGCCCCAAATATTGATTTGAAATGTTGATAGATGTATGCCCCCGCGAACGATGAATCGATATTTGAATTTTTTTTTATTTTTTTTTTTTTTGAATTTTTCAATTTTTATGATTTTAAAGATATCGATTCAGCGTTCGAAACTTATGATATGAAGAAATTGACCTGATAAGATATGAAATGAAAATTTGATGAAGAAATTGCCCCTGGTATGTGAAAATATGATAAAAATTCTCCAATTTTACCATTATATAGGTTAAAAATGTCATTTTCCATGTCATTTTCAATTTTAACCTAGTAAAATTTGCAAATATTGAGCTCTGAGTTGATAATTATGGCACTTCCAGTTCACTTGCACCGTTTCGAGCGTATCCGACGTCATCAGCGGCCGGCGCACTACGGACCTCCGGTATGTGTCTCGTAAATCCTTGTCTGTCGAAAATTTTGTTTTGCGCACGTTTTTAATGTTTAAATTCAAAAATTTGAGTTTTAGCGCTCTTAATGTTTTTCATAGCGCAATCAATAATTTTCGTAGCGCGTTTAATACTGTAGCGCTCTTAAGGCGTATCGTAGCGCATTTGACAATTTTCATAGCGCATATAATATTATAGCGCCCGTGATAGATTTCATAGCGCCTTTGATGATTTTCATAGCGCCTTTGATATCATAGCGCACCTGAGATGTTTTATAGCGCTCTTAACAAATCTTGTAGCGCAAAATTTTCCATAGCGTTGTTGATAGAAATCATAGCGCCATTAATTGATTCTGTAGCGCAAAAATTTCCTTAGCGCTGATAAAGAATTGTAGCGCCTACAACTAGTTCTGTAGCGCTTTTTGTTCCACATGATAAATTTGTTTCCCAAGTTGTTGGAGAACAAATAGTAGCTGATAAATTTTTTTAAAGTTGTTAAAAACAAATAGGATAGATAAGTTTTCTCCTAAAGTTGTTAGAAAGAAACTTGATGTTGATTATTTGCGTTCCATGATGATGAAAAACAAATAGTTTGATTGATTTGTTTGCTTCTAAGATTGTTAAAAACAAACATGATTTTGATATTATTCGCATTTCATAATGATAATGAAAAACAAATAGTTTGATTGATTCATTTTGGATTGATACGTTAAGATGATTTGATATTGATGTTGTTTTGATGATGTATGTGAACAGGAGAGACTAGGTGTCTTGCAGTTACGAGAGACTTTCCCGAGCACATGGTCATTGATTCCACATTTATTACAGTCTGATAGAGATGTGATTGATGCTTGTGGTTTGACTTCATTACTTGATATGCCCGAGGTTCGCCTCAACAGGGCTCTATTGACAGCACTTGCAGAGCGGTGGCATAGCGACACTAACACCTTTCATTTACCGACCGGCGAGATTATAGTGACTCCCGAGGACGTATATCGCATCCTACGGATCCCAGTGATGGGAGAGATAGTTGTGTTTGACAGATGAGAGGTTGGAGGTACTCTTGCTTTGAGACGGATATTTAGAGATGATCAGATTGCTGGATATTTCATCCCATGGGGTGAGATCACAAATACTTATCCACCACTACCAGCTGTACTTGCAGGATTCATTGGAGGTGTGTTGTGCCCCGACCATAGGTCGAAGGGATTCGCGATCGGATGGGGTCGTGTCTTAGAGAGCATGGTGATGCAGGGGACATGGTATGCATGGGGTACCTGTATGCTAGCCCACCTATATGACGAGCTACATCACATCGTATATGGTAGAGGCCGGAGTTTTGCTGTTGGATGCTCATTACTACAGATATGGGCATGGGAGCATTTTGCAGTGTTACGTCCATTGACTCGAGGAGAGTGACCAGCTGGTCGAGCATACAGATGGAGATATGCACATATTATTGCTCAGCCTAGACTGGGCAAACTAGTGTATTGGCAGCGGCTTTTAGATAGTTTGGACACAGTATGCTGGAGGCCATATTTGGATTGTGAGCCATGGCCAGAGGATGCGAGGGAGATGCCTTTTGTATGCACTTCCAGATTTTTGATTGGACGGACCACATGGATCTTGGAGAGATTTCTTGCTGGACGTGTATTGCGACAGTTTGGTCGGATTCAGGGTATGCCTGTTGGTTCAGCTATTTATGCGCGGCGACAGTCAGAGCTTGCAGTGTGGGGCCCACGGATCTCTTATGATGCAGCGGTGGCAGAGTTCACCAGTTTAGGAGCACAGATGTGGGATTACCGGGTGGATGTTCTTGATGCAGGAGCGACACCAGAGTATGTACAGTATGTTCTACAGCATCCACCTCCACGCATGTTTGATCCTGATGAGGCCATTGCTCCTATCATTGGACAGAGACGTCGACAGAGAGACTCAGAGTCAGGTGATGACGATTCAGAGGACAGTGATGACGAGGAGGGTAGTGGAGATGATGACTCAGATGGAGATGATGGTGGTGATGGTAGGGGTGGCAGGAGAGGCGGCAGGAGAGGTGGCAGAGGAGGTAGGGCAGGCAGAGGTGGACCACGGATGAGGCATACTGACCCATCCCCGTCAGTGGATCCGACAGTAGCGAGTCAGATATCTTCTCTGCAGAGCACAGTACAGAGCTTGCAGGCTCAGCTATCACAGGCACAGGCCTTGATTTCACAGTTGCAGGGTCAGGTGACTTCGATCACTGCCGAGAGAGATGCAGCTAGACAGCGGGGTGAGCAGGCCATTGCCTTAGCAGATAGCCTACAGAGAGTGGCAGGTAGCACTTTGCCAGGTGATATGATGAGAGAGGTTATGAGGGCTACTCGAGAGGCAGAGTTTTATCGGACTAGATATCATGATGCAGTCCCAGCTGAGCAGAGAGAGAGCTACACTCAGTCACGATCTACTCATGGTCACTCTCGTACTACCAGCAGGGGTGTGACACAGCCATTACCTCCTAGAGGGCCACCGGGGTCAGGCGGAGCAGGTCCATCAGGGGCAGGTGATACAGGTCCATCAGAGGCAGGTGATACAGGTCCTAGGCCAGCTCCATCACAGGATAGCTCGGCCTAGTGCATTGTATATGATCTCTTTCATGATATTTTGTTGAGACATTTTGTATACACCGTGAGATGATCATTTTTTTATGATATTATATCATTTGTAGTTTGACATCCTTGTACTTTTTGACATTCATTTTGAAATATATGAAATGCAGAGATGATTTTACATGATACATGATGTATATATATGATGTGTACTATATGATGTTTTCATGATTTATGATATTTATATACATGATGGTATGAGATTAAATTTATTTGATGAATGAATGTATGACATATATGATGTATGTATGTTTTGATTTTATGATTTTCTAATGCAAATATATGTAAAATGTATGAAACAATGTTTTGTGAATGTCAAAATATACTCAGTCATATTTGAAAAGATATAAATCTTTGATTCTTTGCCAGCTTTTTAGAAATCTATAAATGCAAAATGCAGATTCTAACATGAATGCAATCTATACTAACCATGCAGGACATTCATACAATATTGCCATTTGAAGAGCTTATGTGTGCTTTTTGTATCATCATAGAGCTTTGAAATGTTGAAAGTTAATACAAGCATCAAAGGGTATGTTAGCACCAGTGATGACCTGAGTATTGCTTTCATGATTTTTAATATAGCAAGTTAATACAAGCATCTAGGTATAATTGAACCAAGATGACCTGAGTATTGCTTGCATAAACAGACAAGAGTTAATCCTTTTCCCATGCAAATTCTGAAATGTCATCCATGATCCATAGTAGAGCATGTCTCGCGACCAATTTGCATAGTACTAATGATTTCCTCACAAACAGAAGACAAAGAAAAATCATACTCCTTCCTTGCTTTTCTAGTTCAGTACATCATCGAATTACTCCAGAGATATGATAGAAAATCAAACAACCATTCAAATCCTGCTTAAGGCATTTCAAACATTTATTCAGATTAAGATCATCCAATTTGGTTATCATTATTGATATTCTCACTTTGATAGTTGTTTGGATCATGTTGTTTTTGATTTTCATTGGCATAAATATGTTTGTGATTGATTTGATTTGACAATGTTTGTTTTGTTTTGTCAAGCTGTTATTTGTCTGCTTGTGATATTTTGAAAGCTCGTTGCCCCTCTCTTGTATGTTTCTGCGTTTTGCCCCTAATGTAAACACAACCTAAAGATAAAAGATATGTACAAATTTCATCAAGCCATGATGAAACCTAAAGATTCCCACTACATGGTATGGATAATGAAAGATATTTACAGATGATAGACATGGATGAATGATGCCTAAAGTGAAAATAAGACATAAACTAATAAATGGAGGAGCCCATTTTGATCACAAGTAGCGCTTGTTTGCCAAGTTTTCACCACTTGTTTTTATTGCAGTTTTTCAAGATTTTTCTGATTTTTTTGATTTTTTTCAGGACCTTTTATGATTTTTTTGATTTTTTCAGGACTTTTTAGACATAGAACTTCTTAAGATGAATACTATTGATTGGCTCTTCAAACAGGTCCCCCTCTGATGTGGATAACTGATATGCTCCAGAACCATATGCTGCTACAATAACAAATGGACCAAGCCAATTAGGTTCAAATTTGCCTTTCTTTTCTCTATCTTGCTGATTACGTGGATTTTCCCTCAAAACTAAGTCACCCACTTGAAATGCCCGTGGTTTAACTCTGTGGTTATAACTACGAGACATGACTTGTTGATAACCTTTCAAGTGATCAGCTGCATGTTGGCGTCTTTCATCTAACAGTTCGAGCTCTTGAAGACGAGAAACTCGATAGTCTTCATCACTTATCAATCCCTTAAGTGAAACCCTAAGCGAAGGTATTTCAACTTCCAATGGTAAGATCGCTTCTGCTCCATAGACTAAAGTATATGGTGTAGCTCCTGTTGGTGTGCGAATACTAGTTCTATATGCCCACAAAGCTGGGTTGAGTTGAACATGCCAATCACGTCCAGCATCATTTACTGTCTTCTTCAATATCTTCAAAATGGTTTTGTTAGAAGCTTCTGCTTGACCATTACCCTGTGGATAATAAGGTGTAGAGTACCTGTGTTGGATATGAAATCTTTCACAAAGTTCATCAACATCCTGATTCTTAAAAGGTCTTCCATTATCAGTAACAATAGAATTAGGAATTCCATATCTACAAATAATGTAATTCAGGATAAATGAAGATATCTGTTTACCAGTCACTGTTGTTAGAGGAACAGCTTCAATCCATTTTGTAAAATACTCAGTAGCTGTGATGATAAACTTATGACCATTTGACGATGAAGGATGTATTTTACCAACAAGATCTAATCCCCACTGAGAAAAAGGCCATGTTGAAATAAAAGGCTGCAATTCTTGTGCAGGTGCATGAATAAGATTCCCATGGATCTGGCATTTAGAACACTTCTTAACAAAAGTAAAAGAATCTTGCTCCATGGTAGGCCAATAGTATCCCATTCTGACAAGTTTCTTCGCTAAGGTCAAACCACTTGAATGAGTTCCACAAATACCACCGTGAACCTCTTGTAAGGCTTTTTCAGATTCGTCACGTTCAAGACATCTAAGGAGTGTACCATCAAGACCACGTCTATAAAGGATATTGGCAATTAAGGTATAACGGGATGATTGGCGTATGAAATTCCATTTTTGGTTGCGGGATAAATCTAAAGGCAAGATGTTATCTTTCAAATAGGTATAAGTTTTGCCATATAAAGTTGAATCAGAACCAGTCAAATGACATATAACTTGGTTTTCAGGATTATCATATGCAGGAGAAAACAATTGTTCCACCAAGAATTCATACTTGGTTTGATCTTCTGATATTTGTAATAAAGAAGCAATGGTAGCCATTGCATCTGCAGCTTTATTGTCAATTCTTGATATTTGTGAAAACTTGATTGACACAAAATATTTCTTATAATCATCCACCATGTTTTTGTATGGTAGCAACTTATCATCTTTGGTTTGATAGTCATCATTAATTTGATTAATGATAAGTTGTGAATCACCATAAACTTCCAGCTCTGTAATCTGCCATTCCAAAGCTATCTTTAATCCTATGAGTAATGCCTCATATTCTACTATGTTATTTGTGCAAGGAAACATCAACCGATATGATCGTGAGATGGTATGTCCTTCAGGTGTAACAAAAAGAATCCCTGCCCCCGAGCCATATTGTGTATAAGATCCATCAAAGTACAATGCCCACGGTCTCTGAATTGTTGTTGTAAAGACATCTGCATCAGGAAACTCAATATGCATTGGATTGTCTTCTTGTAAAGGAGCTTCAGCTAACTGATCTGCAATGACCTGTCCTTTAATCGCTTTTCGATCTACATAGTGAATATCAAACTCACTTAAGATCATTACCCATTTTGCAAGTCTTCCTGTTAAAGTGGCTCTGCTTAATAGGTATTTCAATGGATCTATCTTTGTTATCAGCTTAACTGTATGAGTCAACATATAATGTCGCCACTTTTGAGAAGCAAACACTACTGCAAGACAAGCTTTTTCAATGAAACTGTAGTTTAACTCATGTCTTGTTAAGGTTCTGCTGATATAATATATAGCCCTTTCTTTACCTGTAGAGTCTTCTTGTGCTAGCAATGCACCCAAAGATACTTCTGTTGCTGAAATATAGAGTATAAGTGGCTCTCCTGGAATAGGTGGAATTAGAACTGGTGGATGTGTAAGATATTGCTTAATCTGATTGAATGCTGCTTCACATTTGTCATCCCATTTAAATGGAACATTTTTATGCAATAAATGTGTGAATGGCAAGCTTTTGTCTGCCAGTTGAGCTATAAACCTTCTGATGGACTGTAATCTTCCTTGCAAGGATCTTAATTGACTGATATTTCGTGGTGGAGGCATGTCCATTATAGCTTGTACCTTTTCTGATCAACTTCTATACCCTTTTCTGAAACAATGTACCCTAGGAGTTTTCCAGATGTAACACCGAAGACACATTTCTTTGGATTCAGTCGAACATTGAATTTTTCCATTCTAATAAAGATTTTTGACAAGATTTCCAGGTGTTCATCTCGTGTATGAGATTTGGCAAGTAAATCATCAACATAATCTTCCATGAATGTATGCATCATATCATGAAAAATAGTTGTCATTGCTCTTTGATAAGTAGCTCCAGCATTCTTTAACCCGAATGGCATTACATTCCAACAATAGGTACCCCAAGGACATGTGAACGCTGTTTTATCTTGATCTTCTGGTGCAATTTTTATCTGGTTGTATCCTGAGAATCCATCCATTAATGAATACATTGCATGACCAGCAGTTAAGTCAACAATCAAGTCTATGTTAGGCAAAGGAAAATCATCTTTAGGGCATGCTTTATTTAAATCCCTGAAATCTGTACAAACTCTGATCCTTCCATCTGGCTTTGAAACAGGTACAATGTTTGAAATCCATTCTGCATAGTCAATAGTTCGAATGAATCCAACATCTAAAAGCTTCTTTAATTCTTCCTTGACCAATAATGCAACATGTGGATGCATCTTTCTGAGCTTTTGCTTTACAGGTTTTATCCCAGGTTTGATAGATAAATGATGCATTATCAGATTAGGATCTAACCCTGGCATATCAGCATATGACCAAGCAAAGTTAATTTGATTATCCTTCAAGAATTGCATGAATTTCTGGACTTCTTCAACTGTTAATGATGCTGCAATTTGCAAAACTTTTGGCTGCTCTGTTGTACTTATGTTGATTGATTCTGTTGGTTCAATCAAAATAGAAGATCTTTCATGATAATACTTGGGAAGAGTGTCAAGTTTCTCATCCTTCAGTGCCTCAGAAAGGTTTTCACTGTCAGATTCGCTCTTTATTTTTCTCTTGTTTTGATCTATCACTGCCTTTTTTCGGTTTTCACCAATAGATCCATCTTTTATTTCATTTATTTTGCAGCTAAGAGACTTGACACTCTCCTTGTCAAAATCATGAGTATAAGATTCTTGAATGAAACAATTGTTTTCTTCATTTGAGGAACAAAGGAAAGTTATAACATCTTCATCATTACTGAATGTAGGAATATGGATAGGTGCGTCAATGTCCCAATCTATAAGTTCTGGATAAACTAAAGGCATAGGATCATTAGGTTGGGTAAGGTCTTGAATTGTCAAAGTCATGATATGGTTGTCATCCTCATGGTAGACAAGGTCTGTGATGGTATTCTCCTGTTGATTATCAATCTCGTTAGAATCTGATTCTTCCTCACTTGAGTCATGATCGCTTTGTAAAACATAATCGAGTGGAGGCCTTGAACCTTCTCCTTGTATAAGAACAGGTGCATATTTATGTATAGTATCAATTTGTTTATCCCTCCAGAATTCATCATTATAAATGGTGTCCCATTCATATTCATTAGAATCAGTATCTGAACTATTTTGCAATTGGAAAACTGATTCATGAGATTTATCTGACACAGATTCTCCTTTATGAACTAATGATGTCTGCTGTGAAGTAAGTTCTTCTTTATCTTTACCATATCCAAGTCCTGTTTTATCACTTGAATGCTTTGAAATAGGCTGAATTGGTTCCACAATTCCTTCTCTTCGTTTCCCTATAGGACCATTCCCTTCATAACCCATCTTTTGCATGATAGCGTACCCTTTACCATATTGTTCTTTAGGTAACTTAATGTGCAAGAGAGATTCATCTTCATCTTTGTATAGCCAATTTAGGATGTCCCTATCTTCAGCTTCTTCTTCAGTGGTATTAGCTCTAATGAATTTTCCATCAAACTTTGTGATTGGCACGGAAGTTTGAGATGTAGAAGCAGTCGCAATCTTTTGATTTGATAAAGTTGGTAAACCATGTGATCTTGGAGAAGGAGGTAAAGTAGAAAGAGATAGTGAATATTCACCTACCCCTTTGTCTTTAAACTTTAACTTTGTATCAAGATTCTTTGTCAATTCTTGCAATTGGACTTGTAGATTGGAAGAAGAAACAGCAAGAGCTTCTCTATTGTGTGGCACAAAGACATCTTGACTCACCCTAAGATTGGAACAAGTTTGGGTACTATTGTAATCAGCTTGTATAGTTATTTCTTGTCCATCATATGGAAACTTGATACATTGATGATATGTTGATGGTACGGCTTGCATATCATGGATCCACGGACGACCCAAAAGTATGTTATAAGACAGATCTCGATCTAGAACCTGACAAAAAGTATTCTTCACAACAGGTCCCACTCTGATAGGTAGCAATATTAATCCCTTAGAAGCTCTTTCTTCATCATCATATGCCTTAATGGTTATCTTCCTTCGTGAATCAATTTCATTTTCTGAAATTCCTAAGGCATTTATCAATTTTAAGGTACAAATATTCAAACCGGCTCCTCCATCTATTAAGACACGTCTAATTCGATGTTTATGGATCATGACTTCAAGATAGAGCGAGGAATTATGTGGATGTGTCATAGAAGCATCATCTTTGTCAGAAAATGAAAGACAAGTGGGGGAAGATAAATGTCCCACCATGGCTTGAAATTTGTTTACATCTAGATCAGTATCAACAGTTGTGTTCACAAGTGCTTCTTCTAAAATATTTTTGTGTATAGGGGATATTTGAAGAAGTTCAAGAATGGATATTTGAGCTGATGTTTTTCTCAATTGATCAACCAGATTATACTGAGTTGGAGAAGAAATAGTTGTTTTAGATGAACTTCCTTTTAAAACAACCTTTGCTTGACCTCTTGTTGTTACATTAACCTGTTGATATTCTTGTTTTCCTTTGATTTTGATAACATTAATCCGATTATCATCTACATGAATGTGGCGGATTATATTGTCTTCAACATTATGTATGCTTTTGGCTTTGGTATCCGATGTTTCCCCCTTTTGGTAGTTTGGCAAAGGATCTTTGAATGCTTGATGATCATCATTGGTATGATGTCCCTCAATTGTAATAGTACCATTGTCAATTAAATCTTGTACTAGATTTTTCAAAGCTTGACAATTGTTTGTTCTATGACCTTTACATCGATGATAATTGCAATAATACGAGTCATTCCATGATGGTGGTTTAACTCGTGGCTCATAATCTCTTTGTGGTGGTAAAGTGATAACCTTATTATCAAGAAGTTCCTTGAGAGCAGATTCAAGAGATTGACCCAAAGCAGTAAAAGTCCGTCGATTTGAAAAGAATGAAGGTCTAGACGGATTTGATATTTGGGTATTGCCAAGATTATTATTGAAATTACCACGATTTTGATTGGTATTTTGATTGGTCATGTTCTCTTGCTTGGAAATTTGTCCTTGTTGATTGTTGTTTCCTTGTTGAATTGTATTTCCTTGTGAATTGTTTCTTGGAGCACTTGATAGATTGAAAACGGATGGTCTTGTTCGTAAATTATTTGCATCCACTATACCATCATTAACAACATTTTTGTTTCTATTCCAAAACCTTGTTTTATCGTTGTTTTGATTTGATGTACTTGGATTATCAAGTTTTATCACTCCCCTTTTAACCAAGGCCCCTTCAATAGTGATTGCATTTTCAATCAGTTTTTCAAAGTTATGAGGACAATGAAGGTTAAGCCTATAGCTTAATTCTGGATCAAGGCTATTGATAAAAATATCCATCTTTTCCTTTTCAGGAATAGGACGAGAATATCGTGCAAATAACCTTCTCCATCTTTGTAAAAATGTAGTAAAGGGTTCTCCTACTTTTTGTTTTACTTTACAAAGATCAAGCATTGTTATTTGATGTTGAATATTGTAGGAGTATTGTGAGATAAACTGATTTATCAACTCCTCAAAAGTTTTGATAGGTGGAGTGATTTTTGAAAGCCACTCCATGGATTGTACACCTAAACTTCGTGGAAATAATCGCATCAAGTAAGTATCATCATAGGCGAATTCAAGACTCATGTTTCGGAAATCCCTAACATGGTCTATGGGATCAGTTTTTCCATTATACCTATCATACTTAGGAATTTCGCAATGTTTTGGAAATGGGATCATTTGAAGACTCCTATCAAATGGATAAGGAGATATGTCTTCCAAAACATATTTCTTTGTTGTACCTCCTTGCATTTCCTTTATTTGCCCTTGTAATTCTTTTATCTGTTGGTTAAGAGCACTAAAGTCATTAGGAGGATTTTTAGGATTTTGTTTAATCCCCTCTATGTCAAAGGTGTGAGGCAACTTAGCTCCTTGATTAGCTAATGAAAGGAAGTATTTTTCTTTGTTACGTTCTAGGATTCTTTCCATAAGAGTATGGAATTGAGGATCTTGTTCTGCTTCTTGAAGCTTTTCTTCCGTTAACTCATCAAGATTAAATGTTTCCTCTTCTTTTTCATTTCGGTCACCCATTTTGCTCGTTGTAGTTTCTCCCTCGTCTTTTTCCATTTGTTTTTGAGATCTTGTGAGAACAGGCATAGATTTTACTCCAAATTTTACTTACTTTTGATCAAAAGAGTGAAATAGTGCAATTGATGTGGTATGTATGAAAGTCAGAATAGAATGAAAATTCTATGACTTATACGAAATTTTCTAATCTTGTAGCTTGTGTTGTTCCCTAAGTGAAAGGATGAAAATCCTGTTAGTGGGAATATAAGCAAAAGATCAAGAAAATGATGATTTTTGCACTTTATGAAGTTTTGATCATGGCTTTGTAAAAAGATGGATTTTGTGATAGATGCCTAATGTATTCTAAGTTCTCTATTGTAAGATTTGATTTGGACGAGTAGAGTATTCGATTGCTGGTTGGGGAATATAACTAAAACGGATGCGTTGACTATGGTTATGCCTTTGAGAAAGGGCTCTTCTTTGAAAATAAGCTTGTGAATACAAGGGCTCTATGGCATAATCATCTGAAAGACCTCTAACACAATCATGATACCTATGAAGAAAAGTTCTATATTTAAGTAAAACTTTTCGACTTTGATATAAGAATTGTTGTTTCTTCAATAATTTCTTGTGGTTGAGAGGTTTCTTTGGCTTCTTAATCCTTTTGGAAACGGATTTCTTTACAAATTTTGTAGATTTCCAATCTCGTAACATGAGATTGATCAATATGATAATGAGTGTTTTGGATGATCTTTATCTAAATTAATGTAATGAAAACACATCAAACAAATTTAAAACAGTTGTTTTAAGTCCTATGCTAAACATCAAGTGTGTAACCAAAATGTTTTTCAAAAATTGTTTTAACAGGTTTTACACATGACAAGCACTTCAAACAGACTCACTCTTAGTTCTCAAGTAGGTCATCATAGCAATCAACAGCCCACATCTTAAAACTGCGTCGACTCACACAGCGTGTCACCCCGAAAGGGCGCCCTTGTTTTTGTCTTTTCCAGTGCATACTCAGAGTGACGGAAGTGGATACCGGATCCCCTGAGCAAACAATCCTTGGAGTTATATGGTGAGTATCTTGGGGGTAGATTCTTCCCTCCCCTGCACTGTGATTGAAACAATGTTCGGAAACTGACTCGGTTAGTTACTACACTAGGTTCGTAGTAAGGATTTCCGTTCGGTGCGGCAAATGATAGACTCCCTCGAGAGACCTCCCTACCTTTAGAACAAAGGCTTTGGGGATGGTTATCAATGCACACTACCGTCAAAAGAGGGTTTCCCCAATTTTGCTTTAAATTTTATAGTGGGGTGGAATAGCCTGGCTTTGGCTTGAACCCACTTGAGTCGTTCCTCTTGGGTGAGTACTTTTTCCCACAAGAGCAGGCTCTCTACAAGGTTTTAACAAAGCTTAAAGATGCATAAAAAGAAATAGGTGAGTTTGGCATTTTGATCACCCAGTTAAGGGGAGAGCATAGGCCTATCACCGAGAACAAAGCAAACACTAGGTTCAATTATTAAGCACCAAATGGAAATTTTCTAAACTAAGTGAAGATGTTGCTTCACATAAACAGAAAATTCATTTTAAGCCTAAATTGAAAAATGAAGTGTCTATCCTAGGATTGCTCTATTTTATACTTTAGATTACTACCCTAGGATTGGTTAATTTTATACTTTAGATGACTACCCTAGGATTGATAAATTTTATGCTTTAGATGTCTACCCTAGGATTGATAAATTTTATGCTTTAGATGACTACCCTAGGATTGATAAATTTTATGCTTTAGATGACTACTCTAGGATTGATAATTTTTTTTATTTTTATTTTTAATTAATAACTGTCCGCGGCTGCGTCGGAATCAGTTAGACTAAACTACAGTTACAGATTACAGATTACAGTCTTCTAAAAATTTGCACTGCAAAACATATTATGGGCGCTGCAATACTCATCACGGGCGCTGCAATACTCATCACGGGCGCTGCAATGAACGTCACCGGCGCTAAAACAGTCGTCATGGGCGCTGCAATAAACGTCACAGGCGCTGAAATACTCGTCACGGGCGCTGAAACAGTAGTCACGGGCGCTGAAATAATCGTCACAGGCGCTAAACTGGAGGTGTTCTTCCGAAACGTGTCGTCTACGCTATTCCGCTGTTTTTCCTGTAATCAATCCAAAGAAGCTGCAAAAAGATGTTAAAAAAGGGGGCAAGAGCCCCACGGTGGGCGCCAAAAATGTGTAAATGCTTAATTGTAATCTAAATGAAAACATAAAACACTAAATGAAACCTTAAACTAAAGAAATTTAAATAAAATTTAAACAAACAAAATCTTTAGTGCTGTCCCATTTTTCTCTATCCACAGAGATTCTTTTGAAGCTTTTTGGCTCTCAGATTGTGTAAGCTTCTCCAAATGGCTGCTGCAGAACGAGTATGCAAAGGAAAACTATTCTATATGTTGGTGAAGATGGAATTGTTGATACGGATATGGACAGGGGCTGTGATTATGCACAGGGGCTGTGAATGATATGTATCATGGTTCTATTGCTATTGCTATGATTCTATGCTATTGCTATGAAAATGCTCTATGAATGCTGGGAATACTATGCAATTTGCCTATAGTTTACTTGCTTAAAATTCTATATCTTTTTGGAGCTCCCGGCAGCTGTATTTATAGATTTTTTGCAGGCTCCATCCCGGCTGGCAAGAATCTACGGCTATGAATTTGTCTGGTAAATTTGAATGGTGAGAGATTGAGAGGTTGAGAAGAAAATGGGGGAGGTTGAGAGGTTGGAGAGAAGAGTGGAATCCTGTCTTCAACCCACGGGAACAAGCCTGCACAGAAACAGAGAAATTTAATTTTCTGTTTTGGCAGTTTGTTTCCCGGGAGTTGAAGATAAATCCCAAATTAAATAAATAAAATTTATTTAATTTAATTTATTGCTTTTGATATTTGATTTTTGATTTTTGAAAACTATAGAAGAATTAATTAAATATTTTGTAATATTTAATCATGATGTGACTTTAGAAGATTTTTGAAATATTTAGAAGAATTTAATTAAATATTTTTGGAAATATTTAATTATGAATAGATTTTTGAATTGAATTAGAGGAATTTTGAAATGATTTAAGAATGAATATTGGATTAGAGGAAATAATCAAATATTTTGGAATATTTAATTACAAATGATATTTAGAAGAATTATAATATTTTAATCTTTATTTGAATAAAATATTCAAACTAAGATTATATGATAATTAATATAAATAAATTGTAACATTTATTTAATTAATTAAGAAATGAATATGAAAAGGTGATTAACTATTTAATCGAAATGAAATCATGAACAATATAAATAAATTATTTAAATTTATTTATACGTAGATAGAATCAAAAGATTTTAATTAAATATTAAAAATATTTAATTAATTACCAGACAATGTGATATGACCATTTTTAAGTGTATACAACATCTATAAAGATGAGGCACAAAAGATATATATATGGGTTGGATATAGCATTAAGGAAGTAAGGTTGCCTTCAACATGGGCAAAAGATTGTGATGTAGCCCTCAATCACCAAAAACATCTATGTAGGTACATTTGTCACTAGAGCAGCATATGCCCTTGACATGACACCAAAAGAACAAGAACATAATGGTGTAGGTAGGGTGATAAATCCTTAGTGGATATAGGTAGAAACATGGCAATACATGAAGGAAGGCATGATTCCCACAGCGTATAAGGAGCATATGGCAAAACATGTCATGGGAGATGAAGCCCAAATACAGGGATGAAATAATGAAGGTGGAAGGTGTAAAGAGGAATGTGAATCACCCTATTGTGATGATGTAACCATGAAGGTGCAACATATAGAAAAGGAAAGCATGAACTCTCACTATGTAAAAGTATAATTGTTAAAGATATGGGAATAAAAGCACATAATGTGGGGGAAGGTATGTTACCCCAAAGTATAAGGATATGACGATGAAAGCATGAGACTTAAAGAAAAAGAATATTTCCCTTGGTGTAACAATGTGCCAAAGTAATCTTGATCTAAAATAGGGGAAGGCATGATGCTCCCCTAAAGTAAAGGTGACTCTAGAAATAGAAGCATAACATAGAAAAGTAGTGTTGACATGTAATTCTAGAAAGTATAAAGTACCAAAGCTAAAATCGAAGTATATGCTCCAATAATAATGATATATCAATGTAAGATCAATTTATAGGCTCAAATAAGTATGATCTGCTAGTAGAGGATTAATATTTAAGCTCTAAGAAGTATGGTGTAACAATATAAGATCAAAAAGAAATAAACAATGGTCAAAGACAAACAAACATGGGTAAAATCATAAAATTAAAGTAAGGAAAGCATGATAAAATGTGAAAAACTATGTGTGAGTGTATGAAATCAATTGATCAAATAACATCAAATAAAGTCATTAAGCTAAGTAAATGATCAACTAAAAACACTACTCCAATTAAATTAGCCTACAACCTTAAGAAAGATCCATATTCAAAGCATTAAACTACAAATTAAAAGCAATGAATCTAGCTAATGGTGCAAACCTGCAATCCCATTGTGGATTGAGTGCAATTTGAGTGATAATTGGATGTTGAATTGCTCAATATTTCCTAATCCATTGTTGAGGTTGATGCAAAAGCTTGAGGATTGGGGAATAATGTCGGATAAATGATTCACAAGTGCTCAAATGGTGAGTGAGAATTTCAGTATAGCAAGGATGCTCTCAATGGTTGTGAATGAATAATCATGTAAAATGGGAAGTATTTATAGATTTTTGGATTGAATCAATGGTGAGGATTCAAAATGTTAATCAGTGGAGGAAATTGAATTAAAGATGAAGACATGGATCAAAGAATGGATGAAGGGTCCATAATTCATAACGGCATGGATCAAGGATTTAATCAAGGGTCCATAATGCTTGAGAGATTAAAAAATCCCTTGATTTTAGAAAGCATGTGGGAGATATTTCCATGTGGAGGGAGAAATTTGAATTTGAAAAGGGTATATTCCTTGAGAATATTCTTTGAATGATTGGAGGAAATATTAGTCAATTAAACAATTTAGAAAATAATTTAATTGTGCAAGTTGAGGAATTGGAAACTTTAATTAAACAATTAGGAATTTTTTAATCAAAGAGGGTGAATGACATTTAATTAAATAATTTGACATTATTTAATCAAAAGGGAAGAAAATTAGTAATGAATGTGATGAAGTAATCCAAAAAAAAATTATTTGATTAATAGAAGAAAGTGGCAAAATTAACTAAATAATTGGAATTATTTAATTAAATGACAACACAAAAAATATACCACTCTACAACAATTGCAACATCAACAAAATCAACAAGATCCAAAAGGCTGCCATTCAAGAGAAGGTTATTGAGGTCCAACATACTATCAGAAAGATTTTGAAGGCCCCCCATCTTCTCCAAAGGGTATAGAGGGGTATTGAAACCACCTAACAACATCCATTGGTACTTAGAGAAAGAGTTTCTACTACTTAGAAGGTTATTCCAAGTCTATCTTCTAAGGGCAGCGTTGTTTGGAGCATAGATATTAGACAGGGCCCAATCTTGAAGACCAAAACTATTAGAAAAGAGAATTTTGAGAAAAAAAAAATATCTTTTGAAATGAGAGAACCATGGAAGAAGGGTTTCCATGTGATGGTTAATCCTATAGAATCCCCATCTACATTAACAACCAAAAAAAGAGCATTAGGCTAGATGTACTTACTCGTTTTATCAAAGCAACAACACTCATTTTTGTTTCTTGAATGAGTAAAAATTTCAGGTTTGAATTCCTTAATGAGGTCCCTGACAATATTATTTTTATGGAGACTATTTATCCCCCTCACATTCCAAGAGAGAACCAACATTTTTTAGATCTTCTGGAGCCCAATTACTTCAGGGTGCATTGGTTCCCATTAGTGATATATTTCACTGTATCGAGCTCTATCTCATTTCTGTGATACATTCCTAGCAAGGTTTGGAGCCAGTTCCTATGTTGCTAATTTATGCACCCCTTGTCTATATTTCATGTGGAAAAGGGAAAAGAGGGAGAGAAAACAAGATCTTGGCCTACTTGAGTCTGTCCACTAAAAGTGGGGGTGGAATTTAAAGAATATTGCAAAGGCCCATCAAGGGGAGAGGCTACTCTCACCTTTTTAACCAAACTTACTTCCTTAGAGGGGATGGGTACCTCCATGAGTGCACTCAAAGTAAACACGAGAGCCATTTGGGAAAGCTCCAAGGAACCGCTCTCAATAGAGGTTGATGGAGGAGCAACACTAGTAGGCACCTCCTTAGTTGGGGGAGGATCTCAAATGACTATGTTAGAGGGAACTAATGAGAGAGGCATAGAAGGATCCTTAAATAGGGATTAAGAAGCCAATATAGTAGACATTGGAGGAGGGGTGACCAAAGAGCAACTCTTAATGAGCCAGAGAGCTTTGGGGAGGAGATGGAAATACTTTCATCCTTGCTTGGAGAGTTTCCAAACTTAGCCACTCTTTTGGAGAAAGTATTATAGAGGTGACCCACTGTAGAACATAATTTGCATAAGAGAGTTAAGTTCTCATATACGTTTTCAACAAAATCAACAAAATTTCAAACATCAATAATATACCACTCTACAACAATTGCAACATCAACAACAACTTTCTCAACAACAATTGATGTTACAAAAAAAGCTTCATCAATCATCACACATCAATTTTCAACAACCAAATTCATCACAACAAAACATTGTCCCTCAACATCAATATGGATCTTACAATGCATCTCCTCAACATCAAGGAAATCCATAATATCAAAATGGTCCCTTACCTCACGGAAATCCATAATATCAAACCAATTTTACACCTCAAGGAAATTTTCAATATCAAAACAGCCATTTACCTCAAGGAAATCCGCAATACCAAAACAATCCTTTCCCTCAAGGAAATCATCAATTTCAAATGGCTTCATATGACATGAATGTTCTTCCATACCAAGATCAAAAATTTTACAACACGTATATCCAAATGTTCCACCCACAAACTTATCCTCACAAATTCAAATGTTAAATCAAAAGATTCAAGACATTCAAATGGGGAAGACTAAAAATTCATATGTGGTTCAAGATCTATTCCCATACCCATTCAATCGAAACATCACAATGATACCATTTCCTCCAAATTTCAAAATACCAAAGTTTGACAAATACAAAGAGTGTGGCAATCTAGAGGAACATATTAGAGGGTTCTACATTGCATGCATGGAAGTTTCATACAATGATTCATACCTAATGTGTCTCTTCCCAAGAAGTTTAGGAGGGCAAGCCATAGAGTGGTTTTCACACTTACCCTAAGGAATCAAAAATTTCCAAGAGATAATAGATCAATTTATAGCCCACTTTTCCTACAACATTGACACAGACGTAACTTTGGAGGAACTATATACCCTTAAACAGAATAAGATAGAATAATTCTCATCCTTCTTACAAATATGGAGACACACGACAAGCAAATGTAAATGGCCCATGCTTGAGAAGAAATGAGTAGAAATCATTGCAGGAAACTTAGACACATACTTATCCTTTCAACTAAGAATGTAATGTGTAACGATGTTTGAAGAACTCATATCCAAAGGGCTTAACATTGAGAGGCCCCTCATTTCCAAGGGATACATGCAAACTTATAACCAACCATCTAGTTCCAGTGACAAACATAGATTTTGGGCCAAAAATAATAATGTTACTAATGATGGTGTGGTGGATGCAAAGGTTGTTATCAAGACACCATCTAACCCACATACACAAGAAAACACAACAAAATTTCCAAAATGTCAATCCTTCATGAGTACCACCACCAAGATAAAACAATTATTCTCGATGACAATTCACTCCCTTAGGAGAACCTATCGAAATGGTGCTAAAGAAATTAATCCAATAAAAACACATTTAACTCCCTGATTATCACAATTATCCTAAACCTGAAATAAAACCATCATGGTATAATGACAAGGATTTTTGTCAATACCATCACACAAAAGGTCATAAAACACAAAATTGTATCAAACTCAAACATCACATCCAAGACATTGATCAAGGAGAAATCAATGTTGATAAAAAATTGGGGAATGAAGATTTAGGAATCTATACAAATCCAATGCCTGATCATGGGAAGGAAAAAGATTCCAAAAAGACATCGAGCTATACCAATGCAAATCATATCTACAATAACATAGTAGGACATATTTTTACTAATCAATCATCACAAGATGAAGAATTGGACATGTATCAAGACACTTTATTAGTGCATAATCAAGATCAATCAACGGTGTCTAGCAATGTTTCATATCAAAATGGCATTAAATATGGCTTAGATTGCAACATAAATCCCTTATATTACATCATGATCGAACATATTGAAGAAGTTCCAAAGTGAAAAGAAGCCCCCATCACCTCTTCTAAACCTATTAAGACTAGCAAGGAGTCTTTCACCCATACTATACCATCCACCCAAGCATCATGTCAAGAAGACAATCCTGAGTATGATGAAAGTTGTTTTGAATCGAGTCAAGATCAAGATCTCATATCTTCAAAGCATTATCATGATCTCCATAGTATTTTCCAATCTGTTAGTGACAATTGCTCTAGAATTTAAGTTGAGATGAAGAGCTCACTTCCCTGAAATACTATCATGAATTAATGAACATCTTCCAATCCATCAAAGACTTCAAAAATGATGGTCATGTTCCTCAACCAAACACTCCAACATCTACCCATGAAATACTTACTTTTGATGGACATGTAGATGATCTTCCTTCAAAAGAAGAGTCTCCTACTCTTCATATCCTTACAAAAGATCAAGCAATGACAAAATTTTAGAGTGATAGTCCAAACATAGATTATGAAGACTCCTACATTGACTGTGAATCGTAAATATCTATTAAAGAACAATTAGAATCTGTATCTACTAATCCTTGTGAGGATTCCCAATAGAGTATAGAAGAGGTAGCATCATGTTTCCATGACAAATCATATTCAGTGGTAGTTTTCTAGCAGATGCATTATCAGGGAAAAGGATTAGGCCTACATAAACATGGTATCTTGGAATCAGTGCAGACAGTCAATAATCATGAGCAATAGGGTATTGATTATTCAATAGTCAAATAATCTAGTCATGTCAAAAATACCTTCATAATACAAGGGGAAACTTTATCTAATGAAAACATTAACATGGGGAATACAAAGAGTACTTATGATGAAACCGCTATTAATGCTACAACCAGCCATATCATGAATCAAATGCAACAAAAAAGATCCACCTCAACATCACCAACACATTCGTAGTCCTTCTAAAGATTGTAGACACCTTTTTCTCATTACTTCCAGAAGTCTAACTCATTAAGCTCACACTGCACTTCACAACTCTACAATTTGCATCATACACTTCACTATTAAACTCTCCATCAACACAACACTTATTTATGCCTTCTTCAACCTTGAAAACTTTCTCCAAGGTCGGCTATGCACCTCAACCATGCAAAATAAAATTAGGTTAGCACTAAGCATTCCCACAGTGGAAAGGAATGAAAGCGAACCACACCACATCTTAACTCGGACCTAAATCAAACATATACATCATGCCATACTTCCACAAACACCGAAGCAAATCCACAATTAGTGTAAACACTCAAGGTCGGTCAAACCAATGTAAACACCATTAACATTTAAGTACACGCTTCCTCAAATCCAAAGATGACTCACTTACCACACACAACACTTGAATACAATCTGGAATATTCCACAAACACCCTAAAATCCAACAAATTCCTTCACAACAACTTTCACTTGAAGAATGTACACACACAGTACACTTAAACAACCTTCCATACACTGTTACTCAAGAAACCAACTTGTCGAGTTCCAAAGCACGAACAACTTCAACTATAGGTAGATGTGATCATTATCAAAACACTTCCAAAATCGCAAGACCAAAAACCAAACTATGGAGAAATGTAGAGCAAAACTATTTCCCCCAAACAACGCTACAACATATAGTTCACACATTGGTGAACACAACTCTGTCTACACAACTATCCAAACCAAGAAATTGTGGATATAGAACCTATGAACACCTCTGACCAACATATCTAAACCACAAAAGTAGATCTTCAACACAGAAGAAATGAAGAGCAAAACCAGAGCACCACACTATACACTAGAACACCTCTGCAACACATTGTTTCCTCTTTTATTCAAATTTTCTCAAAAGCATTTGGAAATAAAGCACCAAAGACACAAACTCATCAACTTCACCACTTCCTCATCATCACTAAACCAACAATATTCATAAGCAAGACTTATCAAATCAATACTAGAGGTTGACACCAGTAGCACTTACTAGTGACAACATAATGAAACTAATCAAAGCATCAACACAACTTCTCAACCATCACTAGTCATTAATGACAACACAAACAATCTCCCCCAAGCATGTTGACATCAATGACAACACCGACTATTCATACAACTATTCATACTTGCAACACAAATACACGTATACATATATAGAAACATATACATAGAAAAACTTCTCACCATATCATAAACCAAATACAAAAAAATGCAAATGTCCATAATGTCCTCATCATCAAATAAAAAGAATTCAACATAGCAATGATCTATAAACATCATAGGAAATATCACTTGAGGGCAAGTTTTCTTGCCAAACCCTCCCCCATCTCATTCCTCATATTTTATGTGTCTGGATGTGTGATCTCAACCATGACCCAGATCTCTCATGTAGTACCATGGGTATTTCCCTAAGGCACCTAATTTCCTCATGAATATTGCCCACCTTTTCTTAACTACATAGTGTTGTTACTTATGTGTCTCCCATCTATTGTGAAACAATCATAATAATGATGTATCCTAGAGTAGGTGTGTTTTCCCTCACCTTTGATTGTGACAACTCTATATCCAACTTATCTCTCTTAACTCTAATAACATCCTAATTAATATGAACCCTTGTCTACTTATCCACTAGCATATCCCTCTTAGCCTAAAGAGGAGCACAATTTATTGATGCACCTAAATACGTATTTCATGCCTAAACAACTTGATCAAAGAGATGAGAAAATTACTAGCATGTGCATGGTCACAAGTCACCCTCTTTACAAGGCCTACAATCAAAGAGGAGCACAATTTATTGATGCACCTAAATACGTATTTCATGCCTAAACAACTAGATCAAAGAGATGAGGGTATTTTCAATTGAAATGACTACAATCAAATAGATTAACCTCACCCAATCATCTGCAGTATTTTCATATCAATATGGTTTATATGATTAGAGCTACATAATGTGATATCCTACCATACATAACTAAAATAACATAACACAAATTATATGCATGGATCATCACCCTCATGGCTGCTAATTTGCTGCACTGACCTCATCACCTATAGTCATTGGAGCATCTTCTATATATCCCACAATCCTTGCATCTAATGGATACAAGGGTGGGATCACATCCTCTCCCAAGTCTAACAATATGCAATTGTAGACCATGGATCATCGCTTGTTGTGGATACTATGGGTTGATCTTCCTCATTAGCATTGATCAAAATCTAAAGTGCAATGGATATTCTATCAATCTCCTCTAGATGAAATGGATATTGCTAATGCCTTTTATAGATTTGAGTCTTTAAGGGCACTTTATAAGATAATCCAAATTGTCTAAGGGCCCTTTCATAATTAATTATGTAGTAATGTGATCATTATACTATCAAGATTGCCTAATCTTTCTTAACTATGTTGATCCTTTAGTCATTCTAGTATATCTCTATAAGGCCACCAAGTAATATTTATAGGAGTTAATCTATCACAAATGTCATACCAACCAAGTAGGGTCATAATGTTGTGTGCAATCTATAATAATGTTATGTGTAATGTAATGTCCTATGAGTGCTAGAACCCATGGAGATCATCATACAAGTAAGTTAACATACAAAGACCCCATAAGTACATTTTTTCATACTACTCCACAACCTTAGGCATATGAATTATAGTGCAAAATTTAAGATCCTTATACATCAAGTAGAACAAAAACAACAAAATCAACAATAACATCTTGCATCCTCCAACCATATATCTAATAGAGGTACTCTCCTTGAGCATGTTTTATTCTGCTAGTACAATATAAATATAATGCTCAATTTTAATCTTGAGTCATCTTATAGTAAAAAATGGCATGTTTACTAGAATAGATAATCTCAAAATATGCCAAGATCCTCCAATTCAACATCATTTTTCCTATAGGTAAAAAGGCGGTGATATCTAAGTCTGAATGCTCCATCATCAATGTCATCATCTAAACATTATAATCAAATATGGGTATGTCTTTAAGGTACCCTAGCCCCACTCTATCAAATAGTTGAATGTTTGCAAATGTGTGATATAGTTCACAAATAGTACATATCTAGCACTTATTAGGCAACTTTTTATCTCAATCTTTTCCCACATCATAAAACAACAAAAATTGAATTAATGTCATGCGAGAAAGAAGATATGCCAATTAGCTAAAGAAATAATTGAGAAAACTAATAACATGATTGAATGGATCAATTATATGTTTTAAAATTAGATCCACAAATTAGATCTACATATATGGGGTCAAACATGCAATATCAAGTTCAAATTGTGAATGACAAGTTGGGTCCATGCATTATGAATATAAAAATACAAATTTGATATGATAATTTTGTGTGGCTTAGCTCAACCTCAATTTGATGTCATATCCTATCAATCTATGTAAGGCTATGTACTCATCATACCACCATTGTAAATCACCAAAGCATATCTCTCTCAAAGTGAAGGTGAAAATGAAATATTACTATTCACCTTTTACCTTACTATTCATAGTTTGGGATTGTGTATTTATCACTATGTGTTTTTTCTACCAGGTACTCAATTACAACCAATATATGGTGAAGCTAGACATGATGATAGAAAATCATTAATGGCACTACAAAACATTGCATTTTCATGAATAATGTGTTGGTGTGTTTATTACAGTCCCCCTACTTTTCCTCTATTGGTATTTATGACCTATGTGATTGCAATTGACATGTATACATTCTAGATCATCCTAAATGTCGATGCTTCCAATATTCACATCTTATGCCACAAAATATTATTACACCTATGTAATTACCCATGGGGGAAACATCTTTATGAGACTACACACTTATTTTGACATATATTTGTGAGATCATTGGATGATGTTATCTTTAGATGATCACGTGATCAATAGGCTTATTTTAACATGTATGGTTATCATTATTTATCATTTTCTCATACTGTGGACAACCTTTGGCATGCATTTATGATCATCTATAGTTTATATACTCACATGCTTATCATATAGTGTTATTTTTGCTATATTACATGCTCATAAATGTTATAATTTCCTCCAATTCTTTCCACCCTATGTATGCAACCAATTGCAAAGGGGGGAATATATTGTCACTAACAATTTCCATGAGTTTGATTGCAATGATGTAACCATGACAATTACAATCACTTTATGATACTAGACAAATTTATTACTATATTTAGACAAATACCTTTTCATTGTGTGATTTGCAAAGTCAAATATTACCACATTTAGACAAAGACATTTTATCATGATATTTGTAGATTTTAGATATTATTTTATTTTAAATAGATCCCTTCTACATTTGTCGAAATACATGAACACCTTTTTGCATGTGTTTGTATCTAGGCATAGCCCTCTCATTGAGTCATTAATAAAGACAATCTTCATTTTGCATAGGTAGGGCCTTGTATCACTCTTGGTATTAGTCAAAATCAATTACCTTTCTCTTTTCCCTTTACTTTTACTTTTAATCTTTTGAATATAGCTCTTACTCAAGCAATTTGGTGTTCATGATTATTTGAAATTGTATGGCAAACACTTACGCATTTCATGTTCTTTGTTTTTCAAGTTTCAATAGAATGTTAATGACAAGAAATACCAACAATGGGTCATTACCTTACATAGACCTAATATCCTTTGACTGCTTGAAAAATATTGAATTTTTTATGTTGCTTGCTTGATCTTACTTTGACATGCATTTTCCACACAAATCACATGTAATTCAAAGTGTGGGGGGAGAGGGGGATGTAATGTTGTAAATTACATACTCATGCCCCTTTCCATTTTGTTTTGGGCACATGGTGACTAGGTTGTCTTCAATGCATTAAATAACACGTAAGATGGTCTAATTTGCATAAAAGTTGGCAAATGACTTCTCAAGTTATTAAATCCCATCATCGTGCATCCCCAAATTTCACTATCTTACATAAAATATCCATTTCCCTCTTTGTGTCAAATGTGCAAGTGTGGATATGGACCAAATCCACAAATGCATATATGACCCCCAATGTTTCAAAGTTAAGAATTTAAATTGAAACTTTTCTTGTCCCTTTCACTTGTTGCTATGAGTCAACTAAACTATGAATTGCACCAAACTTTTCATTAGGGTAATGTATTTAAATACTGTCCCTAATTAGAAATACATCATCTAGGTGATCTAGGACATCCTAGGGCATTCTTATTGAGTACATCTAGAGTTTGATCTATTAGAGAGTAAAAATAATCCAATAGCATTTACATCAAAGCACATCATCCCAAGTCTATTGCCCACATGTTATTGTCTCTAAATCTTTTCTCTAAGTCTTACAGATAGTTTGAGAAGAATTTGACTAGGGAGAAATTGACCATTGCAATTCAACAAATTCCCAAAGGTGTTTGTAAACACCACAAACACTCAAATATTAGAGATCAAGATGAACAAGTTGCAATAGTCTACGAAGTAGTGGATTATTCCCATCATATACAAGGTCAAGTTTACATACCAAATAAGTTTCATACTCATAGGGATCACCTTCATAGTCCCAAATCTAATCTCAAACAATATTTATTTAGTTCTTCAAGACTAACAAAGGACAAAAATTGAAAGCATTGTTGAATGGATCCTTGACAACTAGACAAATGTTTCTACATTAAAATTAGATCTAAGTGGCCACACATTTATTTTATTTAATTCTCATATTATTTACATGTGTGGCAACAATCAACCTTAGCTTTAATTAATCTAAGTTACTTATTTTCTTATTAATTACATTTATTTAGTTAGCATAGATTTACTATTTTAGATTAT
>VDFB02062945.1:0-40723 GCA_007258455.2 Sequoia sempervirens
AAAGAAACCTCTTAGTTGAGACAAATTTGTGGGAGGGGGAAATCTAAGATAGCTTGGATCTTCTGCTGATCAACCCTCAAACTCCCTTAGAACTTATGACATGTCCCATATACAATATATTTGTTGACCCAGACTCACATTTGAACCTCTTTGCAAAGAGAGATTGTTGTTCCATAATTGCCAAGACTATATCCAAGTGCTTCAAATGGTTCTTCCCATGTTTTTCTATAGATCACAATATCATCAAAGAAAAGAAACACAAAATTCCTCAAGTTCTCACCAAAAAATGATTCATGCATGATTAGAAATTTTTTGAAGCATTGGTGAGACCAAAGGGCATAACCAGGAACTCAAAATTCCCATAATGATAGCAAAAAGCAGTATTTTGAACATCTTCTTCCCTCATTCAGATTTGGTGGTATCTAGACCTCAAGTCAATCTCTGAAAAGTAAACCACACCAAGTTCATCAATTATCTTATCTATCTGTAGTATAGGGTACTGGTTCTTAATGGTATTCTTGTTCAATGCTTGGTAGTCTATGCACATCTAGAGAGTGTCATCTTTCTTCTTTACCAACACCACAAAATATGTGAAAGGGATATAGCTTGGTCTAATGTATCCCATATCCATTAGATCCATTATTGTTTACTCTATCTCTTCCTTATACATCCAGGCATGGTGGTAAGAAGTGGTCATAATCGGCTTTGATCCCAGTTCATTCTATGATATGATGGAAACCTCTATCCGGTGGTAGTCTAGGGGGCATGTCATTGAAAACCAAACTATGATTATCCAAAATATTTTGTATATCAATATGAACTTTGGCCATTCTTACCTTCAAGAGAGTCCTTTGAAATCACCAAACAACTAGCAATCCAAGAAACTTGGTTCTTCTAGAAGATCCTTTCCATTCTCCTAGTTGAAACTACTTGCAAACCTCCATTAGCCATTCCCTTTAGAACCACGTCTTTCCCATTTCCTTTGAAATTGAGATCCATTGTTTGGTAGTTTGTGGTGTACTCACCCAATGAATGTAGCCATTGTATCACATTAATATCACCTAACCCAATGACAAAAAAGTCATCACAAACCTTATGATCTCCAAATATTATGTCTAGCTTCTAGACTTTCTCCTTGTAGGGTAAGTTATAACCATCTACCACAGTGATAGTGAACCCTTCAAAATTCTTGGCATCCAACCTTCTCCTCACAAGTTCCTCATCAATGAAGTAGTGAGTAGTTCCTCCATTGATTAGGATAGTTACTCTTTGTCCCACAAGGACTCCTCAGAACTTGACATAATGGTATCTATGTGCGGTGGATAGAGATTCTAGAATATCACCAAAGCCCTTCTCCTTATCTTCCTCCTTCAGAGGGATGTCTTCTTGATCATGAAACTCTTCAGACCCATCTAATTTTGATTCTTTGTATGAGATGACTTCTATTTAGTGGACTTGTCACTTTCCCAATACCTATGTCCTAGAACCCATGGTTCTTTGCAAGAGAAAAAAAAATTCTTCCTTTTGAGCTCATTCTTGGTTTCAACATCACTCTTCCTAGTGTTGCACAGATGGTTGCCATTACACCGAAAGATCGACCTGTTAATTCCCGATAAAATTTCCAAAGCTAATGAATCCATGAGAGGCAGTTAAGCCATGTCATGAACCCAACTATTGTGTTGCACAACACAAGGAGACCAAGGGTGTACAACTTGCAAAAATTCTCCCAACGCAAGTGAGGGGTTCACACCCATGACCCAAGCTCTGATACCAATTGTTACACAAATAGTTTTTGTTGCACCAAAAGATCAACCTATTAATTCCTAATACAACTGATAGAGTTAATGAATCCACAAGAGGAAATTAAGCCATTTCATGAACCCAAATGTTGCACTACACAACATAAGGAGACCATAGGCGCACACCTTGCAACACCTAGATGCGGCAAGGGGGACAAGTTTATGAGAAATCCAAGGTTTCTTTTGGAAACTCCCTTTTGGCTTATTCCATATTGAAGGTTTTGATTTCTACTGAGCAACAAAATTCTCCAAATCAAAAGCCTTCTAGATAGTTTTCTAAAGTGTTGAGGGGTGGAAAGCCTTCACCAAGCCCTTGAGTTTTTTTTCTAGGCCTTCTATGAATAGTACTACGAGTCTCCTTTCTGAGATGTCAGTTACCATGTCTGATAGCTTTTGGAAATCTACAACATATTCCTCCATGCTCCCTTTTTTCTCGAGGGAAGCCAATTATCTAAAATGTTCTTCTAGATCTCTTCTATCAAATCTATCAACTAGTCTATAGTTGCAAAATTCATAATAATATTTGATCAATTTTTGGCCTTGAGTGATCAAACCATGGAACCACCAATCATGAGAAATTCCTTCCAAATGTATGGTGGAAAATTTTATGGCATCTTCCTCAGACATTGGCTTGAGTGCCAAATATGTATCAAGTTTCTACAACCATTCCCTAATGGTGCTTTTCTTAAATCCATCAAAAGAGGAAATAGATAGCTTTCCCAATGAGTGATCCAATTCTTTAAGCTTGAGGGGTGAATGGTAAGTTTCCCTTTTATTCTTCTTCATTGCCATGAAATCTCTCAAAGACAAGATCTCTTTGATTGGAGGGTCCAAAGCCTTATACTCTTCATAATCTCTTGAGATGTCATCTTGGAGGGTAGTTTCTTCCTCTAGAAAATTTTCCATCCTTTGAATGAACTTAGGCTTAAGGGGCCTATTGCTAAAGTTTGTTTTGAAACTTTGTGTAGAGATCACCTTCTCCTTCCCCTTTCCACCACTTGATTCACTGAAGGAACCAACTCCATTAACAGTATGATTCTCCTTCCTTACGTTAGTCTACATCCATTAAAACATCTAGCCAAACATCTCGACAAGATGATTTTTCCCTTGTATCATTTCCTCAAATTTTTCTTTGGCTTCATCAGCCTCCATCATTTCTCCTTGAAACACTTTCTTCAGTTCTCTCCTCCAAAGCCTGATCTCCCTTTCACTTGGAAACATTAAACATTAGAAAACCCTAGACATGCTAGAAAAATATTGCTCTGATAACACTGTAATGTCCCTAACATGTAATTTTTAACAAATACTAATTTATAGATGAAATTAAAAACATAACAAAATAGGCACAACATATATTACTCAAAATATGATGAGAACTCTAAAATGTGTGTATAATTTATTGACTACAATTCAAAAAAATGATCCAGAATGATTTTCCAAACCACCATAGATCAAATAAAAATAGTACTAACTTCCCTATATAATCCTTAAAGCTCAGATGCAATCTCTAAATGAGAATTCCCTCAAGAACCAAAGGGGTTTCATCCCCTTCAATCCTAGTGAACACTAGATTTTCATCCTTGATGAACACCACTCTTATGGGTTTTAATCCACAAAAGGAAATAGAACACAAGTGCCCAAAATTTATAAGAAATTCACATAATAATTCAATTCCCTTACATGAATTGATCTCCTACATTTATATGCTAACAATCCCCTTAAAGGAATAGGTCAGCCTTGAGCCCAATTGACACCAAATCACATAATTTGAATTCCCAACATGCTATATTAGGTTGACATTAAGGCCAACGTACAGATTCCTTTAGAATAAGCACACCACCCTGTGGACCCATCCACATGCTTTCCTTTCCTTTTCCTACTTCCTAAAAAAATGTCATTACTATCGCATGATCCCATGATGTCTTATCCTTCAATCCTTTAGAAGTGGGTGCCAGTTGACTAGTATAGTTGCCTTTTGATAGAAATATCTTTCCATTGACCAATCCCTCTCTCTTAATATTTAGATATGATGTGCAAGTGTCATCATAGCTGTTGTGTTCCAAACTACACACCTGGATGTGCTCTTGTGGAGGAATGAAGAGGGATTCCCAAAACAAATTTTTTTCTAGTACAATGAACCTGAACTGAAGATCTTTTGATGGTGATATCTTCTTGGTATATGATCCTTTTCCCACAAGCTTTGGATGTATTTTGGGGCCTTTATTATATATGTTATGTCTTGAACCACAGATCGAGGTGTGCTCCTACAAAGGAATGTTGTAGGATTCCTAGATTCCACTTTGTAGTTGTCTTTCCAGAAAAAAGAGACCTGACATGCTCTAATGAATTGATAGGAGAAATGCTTAAGTGAGCAATTTATGTAATAAGAATGTATGATTTCTTATCTAGAACCCACTATCATAACTCTAACATGCTTGGAATTAAAATTTGGGCTTTATAATTCTTTATAATGCATGAGATTTAATTCATTTAAAATTTTAATCATTTGTTAATGAATTTATGTAAAAAGTTTTATTGTTTTGAATTCCAAAGTCAAGTCCTAACTAACAAATTAAAATGTTGATATTTCTTTGGGAGATTTGGGTTTTGATTAAGGCCAATTTAGCTAAGATTAAGTTATGTTTTGTACTATGGATATGAAGATTTTATCATTTTAGAACTACCCACCCTAAGGAGCCAAGGTAATAATGCTCTCTTTGTTGAAACACGATGACTATCTTTAAGCTTGGTCTCTAGCCATATGTAATATAATTGATAAAATTTAAGATGAAAATATAATTATAGTGTTGATGAAAGCAGACTTATGTAAACATGTATAAAATTTAATTTTAAATAATATGATTTGAATAAAATACCCAACCTTTACATAATTGAATTATTTTAAACATGAAAGGTAAAAAACACATGTCTATTATTATGCCCACTACAATAATTAGTGTCTATGTCTTTCACACTAATAATCATTAATTTATCAAGAATAATTAATATGACTATATGTTATAGACAAAAATCTAGTAATTATATTACTAGGATTTAGGCATAGTAATGATGCACACAATTTAGGATAGGAAATTGGTTGGAAGAGTAGTGTACGCTTTTACATGCATTTCGTATAATTTATGTTGACTGCCATCTTCACTAAGCATGATTAGTTTAGCAATGTTTTACTACTATATATTGAAATAATTCTTGAAGTCACGAAGTATATTAAGAAATTCTTAGATTGCTTTAATATTTCTGGTGGAGTGAACCTTCCTGAAGTGTTTGAAGCGATGAACCTTCCCAAAACCCTAGTCACCATTACTCACTAGTTTTTGGCTACTCTCAACCTCAATGCGGCTTAAAGCTAAAGCTCGACTGTTGGGAAACCCCTCTCACACGTAGGTTAAGGAAAATACAACAGATTGCAAGCTGGATTCAAAGGAAAATGACCACAATGAAGCTATGAATTTGGAGAAAATCCCAACCATTTCCAATGAAGACCTAGATGAGCCCATGCTAGAAAAAAACTCGGGTAAAACCTTGGAAATACAACTCCCTGATGATGTTATTGATGTAATTGCAGAGTGCCAAAATAGAACTATGATTTTGTTTTTTTAAGAGGTGTGCCTTTTGAAACTGAGTTTTATAAATAGGCAAGATTAAACTGGGAAAATCGAGGATGGGAAATAGAGGCTATGTGGGGTCTTGGAAAGGGGTATGTATCTTGTATGTTCAAATCTGGAGACCATGCCTAGGCTGTCTTGCAATATGGGACATGCGTAATATGTGGTCAAATTTGTTATTTACAAGCTTGGAATTTTAATTTTCACCTTGAAGGCCCTTCCCATTCCTGCTATCCTATGTGTACTGAGTTTCCCTGTCTTAATTTCATTTTTAGACCTTTCTTAAAAGACATTGTTGCTCACTTGTGCAGAGTAATTTGGTGTAAGCATAGTTTTGATAAATTTTCAAGCCTTAGGGTTCATCTTAGGGCTTGTGTGGAAGTTGATTTAAACAAGCCACTGCTAGATAATATAAAATTGGTTAGCACTGATCTTGAGATGAATCAACCAATTGTTTACTTAAATAAGCTAAATGCATGCTTCTACTATTGAAAAGAAGGCCATTTGATCCATGAGTGCCCAATTAGAAAGTAGAAAATGGTTCAAACACCAACAGTCTCCTCCCCAACTAGTGACAATTTATCCTCCCCCAGTCATTTTCCTCATACCATTCAACCCTCTCATCCCTCATCACCTGCCTTTAAAAATGCTCTTGTTCCATATTCCAACCCTAGTAGTCCTCTTGGAGTTCTTGGTGAGATAGTCCCATCTTTCAAAGATGATGTTATGTCAGACGGTTGGAGAGAAGTTAGAAAGAGGAAAGAGCCTTCCCCTCCTTCTTCCTCCCTTTCTTTGCACCAAGTGCATTCTCGTTCTCCCCCCATTCCGCTCCTAAAGCCCTTGCTCATGATTCATCTTCCCCTCCTTTCCACTCTTCTCCTCACCATTACACTCTTGATTCGACTCTTTCTCCTTCCCAAACTCGTCATTATTCTAGATCTCCTTCTTCCACCTCTCATGATCATGAAGTTAAGAACTTAGATTTGAATATTGAAAATTGGTTTAGTGTGTTGACTCAGGATGAATAATCTTCCCCTCATCATGAATTATAAGATATTGTCTTGGAACATGTGAGGGATTTCTCTCCCCCTTCACAAATATAAATTCAAAGAGATTGTTATGAAATGGAAAACTGATGTGCTCTTCCTTCAAGAAGTCAAAACTAGGTGAATTAAGCTTGAAATGTCTTTATGTAAGATTTGGGGTGATGCCATGTTCTTGTTTACTTGTCATATTGAGGGCAAAGGTGGAGCTATTATTATCCATTGTTCCTGTTCTTGCAAATTTTGCAAAGTGGGCATGTTATTGCCACATCTCTATGCCCGGAAATAGATATAACCCTCCCTGGTAAATAATTGGCAATATTTTAATGTCCGTTCCAAACAATATACTACATCCCTACCCGGCAATAGATATAACCCGAAATTGCAATGATTATAAAATAAAGATGCAGTATTGCAATGAGTAGAAAATAAATATCTAGGATTGTTTCCTCCCACCCATCCCTATGGGACACGAGATGTTGAATCCGCCGAGAAGTGTGCATTATGGATGAAATGGAGATTCTTCCTTTCAGCGCCCCGTTGATGACGAAGGAGATTGATCAACTCATTAATTATGGGTGGAGCAACTATAGTTTCCCACCCACCCGCCCCTACTATTCTAAGGGCATGAGGCCCTTTCTTTCATCCATTCCAGACGCGCGGGCGAGGATTAGGCACGTTGAATAGAGTATGGTAGGGTGACCCGTTCGTTACAGCTGGAACAATAGTGATGGAGGATAGGACACAAGCAGGTTCGGCTCCGAGCTTTCTCGGTTATTCCATCTTCTTGGTACCCACCACTTATCAATGTAGAGATTCCAGACCGCCGGATTGAAGGGCACTACCCCTTTTTGTATAGGAGCCTCGGCTACAGCAGCATTGGTCGAAGGAACATTCACTTATTCATTAGTGGCCTTATCCCATCCCAGTCATTCCGCCCATCTATCACCTCCCACCCCAAATGAATTCCATCCAATGCAAGCCCATCCCACCCGCCCTCACCCCCCTCTCTACTGATGCCCACCGTCACGACCGATGAGTACTTCCTGCTACTGGCCGGACGAATAAAACGAATACTCTTCTGCGGTTGCCCTACTATTCTAATGGGCCTTGAAGCAAGCGATTAAAGAAACAAAAGGGCTGCGAGCTCGGCCCGTAGGGCAGAATGCTAGAGAGAGGAATGCGAATCAAGAATGCTGCGCTCCCTCGACTACTGTAGATGGAGGAATGCTCGGAATACGAGAATGCTGTTACAAGACTCCTTGCCCTATCTAGAGTAGGGGGTTCGACAACAGGCACCCGCCAATGATTGATAGGGGTTCGTCCGTAGGGCGCCCGAAGCTTCGCTCTCAAGCCCTCTCTCCAACGATGCTATGCTCCCGAAGCCTACGTACCTAAGGAACTTGAAAAATGAGGTGCAACCAGCCGGAATGAATTTCTTATCCCCGAGAACAGCAGGTTGAGCGCAATCAATGCTATCTCCCAGGTCGATTTCTCGCCATCGACCAGCAATAGTTCCCCACCCAACTATAGGGGTGGGTGGGAGGCTAGCCGATTGGGAAGCAGGGTGGGCCCCCCGGGGGGGGTGGGAGGATATAGAGTACGCCAGGCCCTACAATAATCTACCGACTACCATAGAATAGTAGGGGCCCTATGCACCACGCGGAAAGGGGAATCTTAGTTCGAACCCTCTATCTCTATGAACGTAATATCGATGCATCCATATCATGTATAGATGAAATCCTAGTCAAGCCCCACCTTTATTGAGTAGGGATATATATAGTAGAGAGTAGGGCCCCTACTATTGGTTACGAGCACATAAATGATTTCATAGAAACGTTTGTAACTAGCCCTACTATTCTATGGGGTCAGCTTATTCCAAATTATATGCGAGTATGGTCGGTCCTGACCCCACCGACCCATTCGCCTTAGGGCATGGTCGACCCTACTATTCTATGGAGCGGGCGGGTGGGAGGACCCTACAATTCTATGTGGGTTTCAGGGGGGTGGGAGGTGGCCAAAGAAAGGGGTGGGTGGGGGGACAAAGGGTTGCCACCCACCCACAGGCCAATATAGTCGATGGAGTAAGACACATATAATTCGATGGCCGAAGCTCTGGTGGGAATTAAAGCTACATCTTTATATCCTCCCACCCAGGTTAAGAAGCTAGGGTTCCGGTGGGCCAAAGCTAAGACGGTGTGCCCGGATGAGTAAGAGATCGCGCTGCCGGATAAGGTGAGATGCTTGCGGTCAAGTGCGGTTATATCCTAGATGACTTCAAACCCGAGGGCAGCAACCTACCTATGTGAGTTATAGGGATACAGGGTGAGTAAACCTATCCGTTGAGTCAGCAACCGAGGCCGGGCTATAATGGGGCTTGGGGGTGGGTGGGAGCCCCCCCACTTCAGTAGATTAGTTGTTTCAGCTCTAGCATAGATATAGATAGGCCATCAGTCATATCACGTATATAACATGATGTAGAATCATGATGATGTCGACCCCCTCTATATCTATATCTAGATCTATTCATAAGTGGTAGGGGAAGGAGTTAGGGTCTCCTCCCAGTGCTGCCCTAGAACCCATGTCTGATCCCCTCTCTCATCCCTAGTTAGCTCCGAACTCCTCCCCCAGCAAGCCCGGAAGGCCCGGTCCCAGACACATCCGGACAGAGACAGGCAGTAGTTATTCATTCGTGTTCCTTACCCCTTAGGGGCCTACTCGGCCTTACTCGAATCACCATATCTTCTCAAGCTGCTGTATCAGTATCTGTGATCAATGGATGGTAATAGCGATCAGTATCCGTCCTAGGATCGGGTGGTGGGCGCACAAGAGCAGGGATTCAGATTCCCTGTCGGCTCGTTACCACTGCCCTTGCAATCAGTTTACTCCGATTCATCCGGGCAGGGGCGCATATGGGCCACCATACATACCCCACCCTAGCCTTCCTCCGGATCGGATGTGATTCCAATCCGGACCTGGTAGGGAGAGACTGAACAATAGCCCGGGACTGATGAGCCCCATCTACACCTATGCCAAGAGTTTGTTTTCGGAGTTCTAACTGGATCTGCTCGATCCACACCCCCAGAACGTGGATGGAGCTGTTACATATAGTGGTGCTCCCTTGGGAACCGGGGCGCCCTGTAGGGGCAAGAGCTTGTTGGTTCTCGCATCCATGCCAGTTCCGGATCGAGCGGCAATGATAGATCGTGGAAGAGGCAGGAGTTTCATTAGTAGCGGAGGCTCGGTACCAGGGTTCATCGAGGGGAGCAGAGCCTATTCCGGGTGGGGAACCGGTATCGCAGCAGCTGGGGCCCACCATCGAGCAGCATCGGCGCGAATGGTTCCAAATCATCCGATGTATCAGCACTGGAACCGGCATCCCCGTCACCACTCCAGGCAACCTTCAACGGCTTGCGCCGGGCACTGTCCCCCAGCGTCATAGGCATCCAATCAAATGCATTCGACCAATCGTTCATCCCCGGCAATGGAAACACTTGTTCCCAGTTGTTCGACCTCTCCCTCCCATCCGCCTCCCACTTGGATGAAGGTTGGGCAAACCCTCGGGGGGCGTCGGTTCCTCGGGCCCCCCCTTATATCGGTTCCTTCTATTGTTGTTGTGGAATAGCCTTAACCACCCACCCAACGGGGAGGGCCCCTAAAATTCTATGGGTTCGGGTTGGGTGGGCCCAATAATATGAAAGAAGGGGGCCTTCATGGTGGGTGGAAAGTGACGGGGGACGGGCAAGCCCCTACCCGGTGTTGGGTGGAAGCGGTGGAAGCGCACCAAACCTACCTGGCGCTCTTTACGGCTTAACCACCCCACCTATCACACTTCTCAAACGGGGCCCTACAAAGATGCGAAAGATTGCCCACTCCCCACTCCTGCGCCTTAGAATAGTAGGGGCCCCCCACTACTATAATTGGGCATGTTACGTATAGATTTCTGATTAATTATAGCCCTACTATTCTAAGGTCAATCTTAGCCTCAAATTAGGCCCTTTCCCCCCTACAATTCTATGGGCTCCCACCCGCCCCCAAGAGAATTATAGCCCGGGGTTCATGGGGGGCGCTTACTTTCCGGGTGGGGGGGAGCTATAGGGTGGGGGCCCTTATTGCCGGTCCTCCTTCCCTCGGCTCAGTAACGGAATCGGGTCGAGCGGGTTTCATCCCTCCAGATCTGCCTTGCCCTAAAATTCTATGGCTAACCCGACTCCGTCTCCTCTATCTAATGATCTCGTTCCTCAGCCCGGGAACCTTCTAGTCCCACCCAACCCTGGCAACCCCGCCCACCCGCCCTACTATTCTAAGGCCCGTTGATCTGAATCGGGATCATGCTTAGAATAGTAGGGCGGGTGACCGAGTTCCGCTTCATTGGCTATCACCCTCAACAGGCCACCCCTATCTAGCCCTAAAATTCTATGGTGACCGATAAAGCCTTCGACCGAGCAACCCCGAGAAAGCCCGATCTGTATGGCTTTGCCAAGCCGAGTGATTAACTTCCGACCGAACCCTCATTTTCTCCATCAAGAGTGATTGATCGACAGCAGGTCGGATCAAGTTAGGCATTTCTAGGTCATTCCCCCCCCTGGTTCCTCCGCCAGAAGGGAGTCGGAGTCTGCCGATCAAGTGGGATTCCTCAACCCGCCCGAAGGTGTGGGGAATCGGAGCTATTTATTCATATGAGTGGACATCAGAAGCAGGTGGAGCTAGCTATCTATCGGGTGGAGTCCTTTCTCGCAACCGACAAGGGCCCGGGGATCCGGAATGAGGAAGTGTTAGCGGGTCCCTCCCGCCCAGATAAATGGATCGACGAACTAACTATACATGCTCCCTCACTCGAATCGTAGGCCGTAGGGGGAGAAATAATAATAATGATTCGATACGATTTGAGACAGAAGATTCCAGATGTTCCCTATAGCCTTTTTTCCATTCATTGAGATGATTTCACTAGGGTGGAGCTAGGGTTTACTAGCCATTTCAGTGCTTGGAATTCCCAATTAGATAGGTACAAGTGGACATGAGAGGTGGAAGGGAGATGACAAGAACAATGATTGGTAGAGACGTGGATGAGAATAGTTCAGGTAGGCTTAGTTGTTAATACGTAGACAATAATCGATTGGGGTGGGCGGGTCGACGATGTTGGGGGTAGTTAAGTCCTCTATTCCAACCTACCTCTCCTGACCCGGTTGGTTTTATTCTCTCTCAGGATCTCGTGCTCTTTAAGGCAAGTTTCGACCTCCTGGGCTATCTCAATCCAATCAATCGAACTGGTCGAGTGACTGAATAAAGAGCATTTCCAAGAAACCTTGTCCAAACAAGTTCCTTAGCATTTGGAGACATCCCGAATAGGGCGAGGTGCTAGCTGTTGGGTCCACTACTCTATATATATGTATCGAGCCACATGAAAGCTCTTTCCCTTTTTCACTACGAAGTACGAGCTGCCCCTGCATGGGAAATATAATCCCACCACAAACCCCACCGTAAGGCTAATATGGTCGGTGCCGAAGGCATGCCTGCTAGGATAAACCTACCATAGAAAACTTTTAGGGGCCCGAGCCCCACCCCCTGGCGAATAGTAGGGCGGCTAGTAGTCGGGCCCTTCGTGCATGCAGGATCGACCCCCCGTATATTCTAAGGGGACCGGTAGATTATATTCATGGGAGGATAGCTGGGATAGGCCTTGGGTGGGAGGCTATAGTTGGAGATAGAGTGGGTCTGATTCTCATATACATAATTATGGATAACTCATGGCATCTTGATACACGGTGGAAAGATGTGCTTCCCAAGCAAGATACATAGGGGCGGGTAAGGAATCCAATTCGTAATGGGATGGGTGGGAACTGGCACGCTTTCGATCAACACCTAAGAAAGGCCCTAGGGATTACGCGGCAGGCACGATTATACCACGACACTAGGAGATGGGCCCTTTATCTATCTACAGAGGGATGAGATAGATGCATTGAGCTCACAGCAGACCCATCCCTTTCTCTGTCCCATACTATTTCTGGTGGCTATCCCCATCTACATCCAGATATACATGGGTGTTACAAATATGTATACATCCGAATCTACACCAACCAATGGAGTTTGAACTCCCTGCTGATGGCAGCCCCTAGAGACAGCAGCCACAAAGGCCTTCTTTCCTCGAGAAGGTTGGTGGGCTTGGTTCATGATTAATTCCCCTTATTTCCTATCTTCCTTCGGCTCTTCTCAGAGAGGGATTTTGGTTGGCATCATATCACATATGGCCTTAGAATAGTAGGGGCCCTAAAATTCTATGGGCGCCCTAAAATTCTATGGCTCGATAAATGAATAGAAGGGCTTAGTGGAGACTTAACCCCCCTGGGGCTGTAGGGTGGGAGGCTGGGGCCCTATTGCCACCCACCCATCCCCGGTGTGGAGGGAATTATAGTTCGGTGGGCCCTACTATTCTAAGGATCAATGCATTAGAAGCAGTGCTTGGTCAAGTGGACAGCTATCACTCACTTGATAGATCAATTCCTTAATTTGTATGGGAGATACCCATCACTAGTGGACCTTGCTCCTTTTCCCTTCCCCCATCCCTTTTCGACTTAATAAAGAAAAGCGGCCCATGCTTCCTAGCAGGGTGGGAAAAGTTATAGCTTATAGCATCTCGGTAGGGCCCCCCCTCTCCTAAATGAGCACTCATTTTTGAATCCCGACCCGGCACGAAATGAATCAACTGCAACATCGACTACTATCCGGAAATAAAGTGGGCGAAAGCATGAACCCAACAACTAACACATGCCTAAAGCGAAGCTAACACCCACTCAACCACGCATACACAGGGCGGATACTAGCTGCTGCACTCGACACTATCCCGCTAGTGGTCGTAAAAGGCTGATCGGCACTACTATTAGATACATAACATGATGGTAACATCCATCATGCTATAGAGCATATAATGCTAAAGGTCTGCCCTGAGGTCCCAACCCCACCACCCATGCTCTCCTCAGGTCGGTGCCTGAAGGGTAGGTCGACACTCTTTCTTATCTTTCCTAACAACCCGAAACTACTCTTCTCAAACCATACCACCAACGCTCTGTCTTATCCACTTATCGTCTAGTGTTGGAGGCCCTATAATTCCCCCCCCCACCCAGCACTCCATTCATGCTATGGTCCAACCATACCATATACGATCGAGTGGTATGTATGCTTGGTTGTCGGGAGAGGGAGACCAGCCCTGACTTTAGTCGTTGGGTCGACTATCGACTATCAACTATTTACCAACCACTCAACCAGGGCATTCATGCACCCCTTCCTATAGATGTAACATGATGCCAACCAAAATCCCTCTCCGAGAAGAGCCAAAGGAAGATAGGAAATAAGGGGAATTAATCATGAACCGAGCCCACCAACCTTCTCGGGGAAAGAAGGCCTTCTTGGCTGCTGTCTCTAGGGGTTGCCATCAGCAGGGAGTTCTAACTCCATTGGTTGGTGTAGATTCAGATATATACATATTTGTAACACCCATGTATATCTGGATATAGATGGGGATAGCCACCAGAGACAGCATGGGACAGAGAAAGGGATGGGTCCGCTGTGAGCTCAACACATCTATCTGATCCCTCTGTAGATAGATAAAGGGCCCATCTCCCAGTGCCATGGTATAATCATGCCTGCCGCGTAATCCCTAGGGCCTTTATCAGGTGTTGATAGAAAGTGTGCTAGTTCCCACCCATCCCATTACGAATCGGATTCCTTACCCGCCCCTATGTATCTTGCTTGGGAAGCACATCTTTCCACCGTGTATCAAGATGCCATGAGTTATCCATAATTATGTATATGAGAATCAGATCCGCTCTATCTCCAACTATAGCCTCCCACCCAAGGCATATCCTGGCTATCCTCCCACAAATATAATCTACTGAACCCCTTAGAATATATGGGGGTCGGTCCTACATGCACGAAGGGCCCGACTACCAGTCGCCCTACTATTCGCCAGGGGGCGGGGCCCGGGCCCCTAAAAGTTTTCTATGGTAGGATTATCCTAGCAGGCGTGCCTTCAGCGCCGACCATATTGGCCTTACAGTGGGGTTTGTGATGGGGATTATAGTTCCCATGCAGGGGCAGCTGGTACTTCGTAGTGAAAAAGGGAAAGAACTTTCATGTGGCTTGATACATATATAGAGTAGTGGACCCAGCGGCCAGCACCTGGCCCTATTCGGGATGTCTCCAAATGCTAAGGAACTTGTTTGGACCAGGTTTTTTGGAAATTCTCTTTATTCAGTCACTCGACCGATTTGATTGATTGGATTGAGATAGCGCAGGAGGTCGAAACTCGCCTTAAAGAGCATGAGAGCCCGAGAGAGAATAAAACCAATCGGGTCAAGAGAGGTAGGCAGGAATAGAGGACTTAACTACCCCCAACATCGTCGACTTGCCCACCCCAATCGATTATTGTCTACGTATTAACAACTAAGCCTACCCGAATTGTTCTCATCCACGTCTATACCAATCATTGTTCTTGTCATCTCCCTTCCACCTCTCATGTCCACTTGTACCTATCTGATTAGGAATTCCAAGCACTGAAATGGCTAGTAAACCCTAGCTCCACCCTAGTGAAATCATCTCAATGAATGGAAAAAAGGCTATAGGGAACATCTGGAATCTTCTGTCTCAAATCGTATCAAATAATTATTATTATTTCTCCCCCTACGGCCTACGATTCAAGTGAGGGAGCATGTATAGTTAGTTCATCGATCTATTTATCTGGGTGGGAGGGACCCGCTAACACTTCCTCATTACGGATCCTCAGGCCCTTGTCGGTTGCGAGAAAGGACTCCACCCGATAGATAGCTAGCTCCACCTTCTTCTGATGTCCACTCATATGAATAAATAGCTCTGATTCCCCACACCTTCGAGCGAGTTGAGGAATCCCACTTGATTGGCTGACTCTGACTCCCTTCTAGCGGATGAACCAGGGGGGAATGACCTAGAAATTCCTAACTTGATCTGACCTGCTATCGATCTATCACTCTTGATGGAGAAAATGAGGGTTCGGTCGGAATTTAATCACTCAGCTTGGAAAAGCCATACAGATCGGGCTTTCTTGGGGTTGCTTGGTCGAAGGCTTTATCGGTCACCATAGAATTTTAGGGCTAGATAGGGGTGGCCTGTTGAGGGTGATAGCCAATGAAGCGAAACTCGGTCACCCACCCTACTATTCTAAGTATGATCCCAATTCAGATTAATGGGTCATAGAATAGTAGGGCAGGTGGGGGGGTTGCCAGGGTTGGGTGGAACTAGAAGGTTCCCGAGCTGAGGAACGAGATCATTAGATAGAGGAGACGGAGTCGGGTTAGCCATAGAATTTTAGGGCAAGGTAGATCTGGAGGGATGAAACCCACTCGACCCAATTCCATTACTAAGCCGAGGGAAGGAGGACTGGCAATAAGGGCCCCCACCCTATATCTCCCCCCCACCCGGAAAGTAAGCACCCCCCATGAACCCCGGGCTATAATTCTCTTGGGGGCGGGTGGGAGCCATAGAATTGTAGGGGGGAAAGGGCCTAATTTGAGGCTAAGATTGACCTTAGAATAGTAGGGGCCCCACTACTATAATTAATTGGAAATCTATACGTAACATGCCCAATTATAGTAGTGGGGGGCCCCTACTATTCTAAGGCGCAGGAGTGGGGAGTGGGAAATCTTTTGCATCTTTGTAGGGCCCCATTTGAGAAGCGTGATAGGTGGGGTGGTTAAGCCGTAAAGAGCGCCAGGTAGGTTTGGTGCACTTCCACCGCTTCCACCCAACAGGAGTAGGGGCTTGCCGATCCTAAAGTCACTTTCCACTTACCATGAGGCTCCTTCTTTCGTATTGTGGGGCCCACCCAACCCTAACCCATAGAATTTTAGGGGCCCTCCCCACTGGGTGGGTGGTTAAGGCTATTCCACAACAACAACAGAAGGACCCGATATAAGGGGGGCCCGAGGAACCGATGCCCCCCGAGGGTTTGCCCAACCTTCATCCAAGTGGGAGGCAGATGGGAGGGAGAGGTCGAACAACTGGGAACAAGTGTTTCCATTGCTGGGGATGAATGATTGGTCAAATGCATTTGATTGGATGCCTATGACACTGGGGGATAGTGCCCAGTACAGGCCGTTGAAGGTTGCCTGGAGTGGTGACGGGGATGCCAGTTCTAGTGCTGATACATTAGATGATTTGGAACCATTTGCACCGATGCTGCTCGATGGCGGGCCCCAGCTGCTGCGATACCGGTTCCCCACCCGGAATAGGCTCTGCTCCCCCCGATGAACCCTGGTACCGAGCCTCCACTACTAATGAAACTTCTGCCTCTTCTGCGATCTATCATTGCCGCTTGATCCAGATTTGGCATGGATGCGAGAACCAACAAGCTCTTGCCCCTACAGGGCGCCCCGGTTCCCAAGGGAGCACCACTATATGTAACAACTCCATCCATGTTCTAGGGGTGTGGATCGAGCAGATCCAGTTAGAACTCCGAAAACAAACTCTTGGCACAGGTGTAGATGGGGCTCATCAGTCCCGAGCTATTGTTCAGTCTCTCCCTACCAGGTCCAGATTGGAATCACATCTGATCTAGAGGAAGGCTAGGGTGGGGTATGTATGGTGGCCCATATGCACCCCTGCCTGGATGAATCAGAGTAAATTGATTGCAAGGGTAGTGGTAACAAGTCGACAGGGAATCTGAATCCCTGCTCTTGTGTGCCCACCACCCGATCCTAGGACGGATACTGATCGCTATTACCATCCATTGATCATGGATACTGATATAGCAGCTTGAGAAGATATGGTGATTCGAGTAAGGCCGGGTAGGCCCCTAAGGGGTAAGGAACACGAATGAATAACTACTGCCCGTCTCTGTCCGGATGTGTCTGGGACCGGGCCTTCTAGGCCTGCTGGGGGAGGAGTTCAGAGCTAACTTGGGATGAGAGAGGGGATCAGACATGGGTTCTAGGGCAGCACTAGGAGGAGACCCTAACTCCTTCCCCTACCACTTATGAATAGATCTAGATATAGATATAGGGGGGGTCAACATCATCATGGTTCTACATCGTGTTATATATGTGATACAACTGATGGCCTATCTATATCTATGCTGGAGCCGGAACAACTAATTCACTAAAGCAGGGGGGCTCCCACCCGCCCCCAAGCCCCATTATAGCCCGACCTCGGTTGTTGACTCAACGGATAGGTTTACTCACCCTGTATCCCTATAACTCACATAGGTAGGTTGCTGCCCTCGAGTTCGAAGTCATCTAGGATATATAACTGGCACTCGACTACAAGACCCCAGCATCCAAGGCGGACGCCACTATCCGCTGGCGCACCATCTCGGGCTTCACCCACCGTGAACCCTAGCTTCTAACCGGGGGGTGGGAGGATATAGAGATGTAGCGGACCCCACCAGAGCTTCGCTCACCGACCATATATGTCTTACCCACCGACCATACTCGCCCAGGGGTGAGTGTCAACCCCTTTTGTTCCCCCACCCACCCCTTGGCCTCCCACCCCCCCACAAAACCCACATAGAATTTTAGGGGCCTCCCACCCGCCCGCTCCATAGAATAGTAGGGCCGACCATGCCCTAAGGCGAATGGGTCGATGGGGTCAGGACCGACCATACTCGCATATAATTTGGAATAAGCTGACCCCATTGAATAGTAGGGCTAGTTACAGACGTTTCTATGAAATCATTTATGTGCTCGCAACCAATAGTAGGGGCCCTACTCTCTACTATATATAGCCCTACTCGATAAAGGTGGGGCTTGACTGGGATTTCTTCTATACGTGATATGGATGCATCGATATTACGTCCATAGAGATAGAGGGTTTGAACTAAGATTCCCCTTGTCGGGTGGTGCATAGGGCCCCTACTATTCTATGGTAGTCGGTAGATTATTGTAGGGCCTGGCGTACTCTATATCCTCCCACCCCCCGGGGGGCCCACCCTGCTTCCCAATCGGCTAGCCTCCCACTTACCCCTATAGTTGGGTGGGGAACTATTGTTGGTCGAGGGTGAGAAATTGACCTGGGAGATAGCATTGATTGTGCTCAACCTGTTGTTCTCAGAGATAAGAAATTCATTCCGGCTGGTTGCACCTCATTTTTCAAGTTCCTTAGGTATGTGGGCTTCAGGAGCATAGCATCATTGGAGAGAGGGCTTCAGAGCAAAGCTCAGGGCACCCTATGGATGAACCCCTATCAATCATTGGCGGGTGCTTGTTGTCGAACCCCCTACTCTAGATAGGGCAAGGAGTCTTGTAACAGCATTCTCATATTCCGAGCATTCCTCCATCTATAGTAGTCGAGGGAGCGCAACATTCTTGATTCACATTCCTCTCTCTAGCATTCTGCCCTACAGGTCGAGCTCGCAGCCCTTTTGTTTCTTTAATCACTTGCTTCAAGGTCCATTAGAATAGTAGGGCAACCGCAGAAGAGTATTCATTTTATTCATCCAGCCAGTAGCAGGAAGTACTCATCGGTCGCAACGGTGGGCATCAGTAGAGAGGGGGGTGAGGGCAGGTGGGATGGGCTTGCATTGGATGGAATTCGTTTGGGGTGGGAGGAGATAGATGGGTGGAATGACTGGGATGGGATAAGGCCACTAATGAATAAGTGAATGTTCCTTCAACCAATGTTGTTGTAGCTGAGACTCCTATACAAAAAGAGGTAGTGCCCTTCAATCTGGCGGTCTAGAATCTCTACATTGATAAGTGGTGGGTACCAAGAAGATGGAATAACCAAGAAAGCCCGAAGCCGAACCTGCTTGTGTCCTATCCTCCATCACTATTGTTCCAGCTGTAACGAATGGGTCACCCTACCATACTCTATTCAACTTTCCTAAGCCTCGCCTGCGTGTCTGGAATGGATGAAAGAAAGGGCCTCAAGCCCTTAGAATAGTAGGGGCGGGTGGGTCAGAAACTATAGTTGCTCCACCCATAATTAATGAGTCGATCAATCTCCTTCGTCATCAATGAGGCACTGAAAGGAAGAATCTCCATTTCATCCATAATGCACACTTCTCGGCGGATTCAACATCTCGTGTCCTATAGGGATGGGTGGGAGGAAACAATCCTAGATATTTATTTTCTACTCATTGCAATACTACATCTTTATTTTATAATCATTGCAATTCTGAGTTATATCTATTGTCAGGTAGGGATGTAGTATATTTTTTGGAACGGACATTTAAATATTGCCAATTATTTACCAGGGAGGGTTATATCTATTTTTAGGCATAGAGATGTGGCAATAACTGCCCACTTTGCAAAATTTGCAAGAACAGGAACAATGGATAATAAGTTGCATCTATAACATGGGTAGCAGGATTCATCTCAAGTGACTGAACGGAGAGAAAGGGATCCCTCCTCGGAATGGATAGTCTATACAACGGATTAGCAATCCACCGCCCATAGAATTGTAGGGGCCCCTCTTCTCCATAGTCTTTTAATTGGAATGTCAGATCATGAATATGTAGTATGAATTTTGGGACGTGTACTACAAGTCCATTATGTTGAGGGTCTCAGGGAACAAATAACTGTCTTTTGATTCCATGTTCTTCACAAAAAGAGTTGAACTCCCTGGAGGTGAAATCACCACCTCTATTAGATCTCAGACACTTGATTTTGAAATTTCTCATTCTCTGCCATAGCCTTGAAACTTTTGAACTTTTCCAATGCTTCACATTTTTCTCTTAAGAAGGAAACCCATATCATTCTAGAGTAATCAACAATAATCAACATAAAGTTCCTTTCTCCATAAATACTTTTGACTTTGGAGGGACCACAGAGGTCAGTATGTAGAAAATCCAACAAATCATTTGAATGAAACTATTTTCTTTGGAAGGAGACCTTAGTCTATTTACCAATCTGACACTCCTTACAAATTATGTTAACAAGCTTCACTAACTTAGGTAGATCTCTTACTGCTTGAGAGGAACTTACCTTGAAAATGTTATCAAAATTTACATGACACAGCCTCCTATGCCACAACTAGCTTTCATCTACTTGAGAAATTAAACAACTACTAGTAGTAGTATTCAGGTGAAAAATATTATCTTTTGTCTTTCTACCTATAGAAATCATATTTCCAGAACTTCCACGTATCTTGTATCTTCCATCTTTGAATTGAATATCATAGCCTTTGTCCACCATCTGTCCAACACTCAAAATATTGTGCTTCAAGCCTTCAACATAAAGAACATCAATTTTATCCTTACCACCAAGGAAAATAGAACCTCTACCATGAATCATAGTACCATTGTTGTCTCCAAATCTTACAACACCACCATCTTACTTCTCTAGAATTAATTTTTTTTTTATCACCAGTCATATGATGTGAGCATCCACTGGCAATAACCAACTCATCCTTTTCTTCAACTCAGGTTGCAAGAGCTTTCTCATCTTTAGCAGATTCAGTAGCCACGTGACTATTTTCAATGGTAGTGCAATGAAAACCCATTCATCTTTATTTCCATTATCTTTATCAGACTCATCATCAGTCACTCCTTAAAAAAAGTAACATCTTTTAGAATCTAGGCTTGTTAGCCTTAGATCTAGGAACTCTTTCAGGACATCTTGATGCAAAATGACCTATTTTACTGCAAGAAAAATATTTAATAGGAAACACTCCATACTTACCTTTTCCTCTGCCTTCTTTCTTTACAATCAGTTCTTCCAATTATTCTACCTCTCTTTCTTTATCTTCAAGTTGTTTTAGTTCTTCATCATACTTGGATATCTTCTTGGAACACTCTCTTAGACCATATCTTTGCTTGTTACTTCTGGATATAGTAGCCTTGAATGCATATTCAATCTTCAGAATAGATTCACCAAATTTACTTAATTCAAAAGCATCAAGCTTACCAACCAACATGTCTCTTGTCATCTTTGTTACTGATCTGAGCTCTTCAATAGTGCAATCCTTCACTTTGTAGGAGGGAGGCAAGGATCTGAGTATCTTAGCCACAATTTCATCCTCATCTAGAGAACACTATCACATCTAATTCCCATCACTATTACATTTACTCTTTGCATAAAAAGGAGTGATATTTTCATCTTCACCCATCTTCAAATTCCCATACTTGCCTTTCAAACTCTATAGCTTAGCCATCTTCACCTGTGCATCTCCTTCATACAAAGTTTCCAGCTTTGTCCAAATCTCATGAGTTGTTTGTAGTCCTATCACATTTTCCATCTTTGAATCTGTCAAAGTACTCACCAAAGCTTCAATAGCCCTGATATTGTTTTCACCATCTTTTATCTCATTAGCAATGGAGAGACCATTCTGAGAAATATCATATGGATCTTTTGTAATCTTCTAGAAAGCTTCACCAATACACCTTAGGTGGAATTGCATCCTAAATTTTCACAGTGAGTAGTTAGTTCCATCAAATCTAGGACTTTCCTTCTTGTATGTTGCCATCTTGGATCACCTCAAGATTTTAGACTTCTTCAAAGGAACCTACTCTGATACCAATTTTTGGAAAAAAAAGGATAGACAACTGAGAAGGGGGGTGAATCAGTTGTCACAAAATAATAAACTTTTCAAACTTTACTTAACTTAATCTTAGATCTGATGAATAAACAATTAACCATAAGCAATTAACACATCATAGAGATAGAGAACACCAAGATTTTTTACGTGGAAACCCTGTTAGGGGAAAATCCATAATGGATGTTAGTACACAATATTATACCCTATTAAAGTATAATGAAAAAAATAAAGGAGAATGCACATGCATTCAAGCACACTGCCTAGAGCTCACTGCTCAGTTACAGAAGGGGATCACTTCCCAACAATACAGAATAGGATTAAATCCAGAGGGTACAAACTATGAAAATACCTTTTGCACAAGCTTGATTATAGTTCCAATTAAGCACAAAAAACTCCTTCACCTTTCACTCAAACTACTTCACACTTTTCTCAATCTTCTTCACACTCTACTCTACAATCCAATGATATTTGCACATACACACATAGGAGGACACCCAACACATGAAGCACACTTTAACTGATGAAAAAATCACTCTTATATATCCACTACATGAGATGACATCAACAACTTAGTTGGATAGAAAAATAAAACATATTTGCAATGTTGGCCCAAATTAATAATTAAATTTTCAATGTGGATCAAAACACTGTTGGCCAAAACAATATTCACAAGTGCACCAAAGATTCAAATTTTATTTTTCAAGGATCCACAACACGTTACCACCATCATGTCAGCCAAGAACATGAAAAACCAAACATATAGAGAAAAATATTCAACCACTAGCACACTGGACAATGTGGGCATACCAAAAAGATAGAGAACGATCTAGAGACATCCAAGAACACCAAGAAACAATAGAGAAACCTTTGAAACAACTAGAATTACCAGAATCACAAAATCTTCACTCAGGAATGCTGATAGAGACTGCAAAAATATTGTGAGACCACAACACGATCAACTCTATGTACGTGAACCTTTGAAAATTCTAGTAGATGATCTAGATACTCTCAAGAATAAACCCTTTAGTCCACAATAGTTGATCTTCAACATACAAAACAAGACGCCTTCATGACCTACACAGTTCCACTAGGAACCTAGAACACTTTCTTTTACAATTTTCTCAATATCCTTGATATATACAACCTCTAATGTATTGAAGGCTAATAGTGTTGACATCAATGACAACCACATATCAAAAACACATCCACAATGTACAACAACATACACACACATATACATACATACATATATACATATATGTATATATATGCATACACATACATATATATATATATGCATACACATACATATATATATATGCATATACATACATATATATATATATACACATATACATATACATAGGCATGTATATACATATACATATACATATGTGTGTGTGTGTGTGTGTGTATATATATATATATATATATTGTAGTGTCGAAAAAGTAATCCTTTTTCACACTTAGTTTGGATAATTGACATAAAATTTAAATTAACTATGTCTTGGAGTGGTGTTCTCGTGTGTTGTACACATTCACATCATTCTAGGATCTTTATTTGAGTAAAATGTACCTTAATGTGTCCTTTTCAAGATTTTTATAAAGTGTTCTAACACACTTTCACACTTTTCTAGGGTTTATTTAATGAATTAAGCCTAATGGGCCCCTTTTAAAGAAATGAACTTAATGTGTACCTTATTTAAGTGTTGTAAAATACACACTTCCACATTTATCTAGGGTCCTCTTAATTAATTGTGGTTAATTCGAGTTAATTAGTGATGAGTCCAAATAATGACTCATTTTTGTTAAGATTTAACATATGTTTGTTATTGTTACTATGGGATTTTAGTACCTGGTTACTAATACTTTTTATGTTATTTCCTTAAACTTATGAACTTTGGGCATGAACTTATCACTATAACTTTTGATAGTATTAACCTACTATTTGACATATCTATATTAATTTTACATGTGATTGAATGAATGTTATTATAAGGTGATTATGGATATACAATTGTCTTGTGCACACTAATGTTATAATGCAAGTTCACATTAAGATTCAAATATAAATGAAGCTTGCAAGGTGGAAGAAGTTCATGCCAGCTAGCCGATTGCTAAAGGAGTCAAATAGAAATGAACATTAAAAAATGTCAATGGGGAGAAATTTCCAATGGAGGGAAACTTCCAACTCATGTGGAAGTTATAACTTACCTTTAAATGACCATGTCTATTAGTTGAGTAGATTGAGGAGGTGTTGCTATGTTAGATCCTCGTTGAGGAAATACTAGTTTGACGATATCTAGCACATTCATAACTTCCTCTTTTTCATCTTTTTAATAAATGGTGTCCTCTTAGTCTATTAGAGTCGATTGCCCAGTTAGTTAGGTTTAGTTAGAATTTTTCCTTCTATAAATAATGATCATATGTTCCTCTTTTGGAGGTTGGATGTTCTGATATTGTACTTTTATTTTTTAGTTTCAAGGAATATAATCATGTTTCTGCTATGATGCACCATATTTTCAATGAATAAAATGATACTTTGATTTACTGCATCTGAGTTAGTTTAGGGAAGACTCATTCAAGGGGGTCCACTTGGTAAGAATTCCATATATTCAGTTTAGTAGTTACTTTTATGTTCAACAATTAGTTATAGTCTTACCAGTTGTCTATTCCTGTAGCCATTGGAACTTTGTTTTATGTATATTCCTGTTGCCAAGGTAGACAAAGTAACTTCCTATATTTTTACTAAGATTTATGTTTTTTTCATTCATTTTAGTTCAGTTTAGTTGTTGATTCTTGTTTTGTACTTATTCTAATTCCTTTCAAGCATTTTACTTCCAATACTATTTCCTTCCTAGTTATAAGATAAGGATGACTACAACTGAGTCCTAGTGCACAAATAGTGCTGACCCATTTCAAGTTCACGTCCATGGGCTCATAATGAAATGAACCTTCATGATGAGAAAGATAACAACATAGTGAAGATATCTTATCTCTAAGTTATATTTTTAAGGGTTTAGTTATTAAACCATTAGAGTCCAACATTTTTGGCATTGTTTCTAGGTATGGTGTCAAACTAGGAAGTTATTTAGAGTCATTTCTAGTTTCTTTCTTGTTTTTAGTATCTCTAAAGTTTTTTCTTATCATAACTTTCATTTGAATAAAGTAATGATTCATTACTCTTTCACCAATTCTTTGTGTGAGTTGGATGATATTGAGAAAATACCATAGGCATAGGGGCAAGAGAAGAGATGATCATGGGAGATTCCTTCCTAATGATCCTAATCCTGATAACTAGCTAATTGAGCTTCAAAATTTTCCACTGAGATGAAGAAGAAGAGGAAAATCCTTTTGCTGATGCATTTCCCAATTTGACTAGTTTTGAAACTTCCTCTGAAGAGCAAGCTTCCAAAAACCTGATTGAGAATCCATTTTCTTTGATAATCCATCAAGCAATTATGGTTGGCCAAAATTGAAATAGACCTAATCAACCATCTTTTTCATTCCCTATCACTCACTAGAATGAAGTTGATAACCTCAAGGACATACTTGCTTCAATTCTTCCTAAATTCTATGGGCTTGTAATAAAGGACCCTGACACTTTCTTGTTTGAATTTGATATCCTTTGCAAAAGGTATGATTACACTACTTATGCTCATAGGCTTAAATTGTTTCCTACTACCTTGAAGGAAGCTACATTAAGATGGTTTCTGGGCTTAGGTAGGAATATTGTAGAGACTTGGGATGATATGAAAACTAATTTTCTTGACAAATATAAAGAATGTTGTAGAGGTAGTGATATGAGAGGAGATGATATCTTCAGGATGCAACAAAAGGAGGATGAAAGTCTAGAGGACTATATTTCAAGGTTCATATTTTTTTTGAAGAAATCCCCACATCATGCACTCAATGAAGAGTCTCAAAAGTTGCTCTTCCTTAGAGGGATCAATGAAAATTACATTGATGTTTTGGACTTGATAGGAGAAGATATCACCCAAGTTCCCTGGGATGATATTAAGAAGATATGTTAGAATTGTTCTAGGGCAACTATAAAGAAAGGAAGAGATTACCAATCTTCTATGGGTAAATCATACACTAATGGAGTTTCAAGGATGGAAATCACTCATTTGCTGGCAGATTTCAAGTAGGATATCACAAATAATATGGCCACTCAACTAGATACACTTGAAGCAAAGAAAAAACATGAGGCAAAGGCAATGTTGGTAGAATATTGTCCTCATTGTATGCAAAATGGTAGCCAACATTGACATCAAGCAAATTCGACTAGAATTTAGGCCAATTCAAAGTGATGATGATCAGGTTTTCTACATTGCACAAAGAATGCCATGGGCTCCAAGACAAGGTATGCTACTAGATCCATTATCTTTTAGTGTACCTTATTTGAATTCTTATGCATCCAGTAATCAATGAAAAACCCCATACCCAAAAACTTTGGAGGCTATCCACCTCAACCTTGGAACTACCCTCCAAATACTTGGCCCAATTATCAAAACTCTCAACTTTAGTTGCAAAAATTCTAGGGGAATTAGCAACAACCTCTAGGAAACTGCAAATAGACATCCCAATGGAGGGGAGGACAACAATGGAAAAACCAGGTATCTGTTTACATACAACCACCTTCATAGCCTCAAAAACCTGTCATAATGCCTCTTCCTCCTAACTCAAACTCTAGCATGCCTAGACCTACTCAGTTACCAACTCAACCCACACCTAACCCAAATAACAAACCATAGCAACAACCAGTTTACTCTTTAGTTCCCAACCAATTTCCCACATATGTTGTCAATTTGAGTGATATTCATCTACATTCAAGAACCAATTTGTCATCTCCTTCCACTCCTATCATAACAAAGCTTCATGTGGAAGAAGAGGAGCATCAAAATTTATTCGATATCCCTACTCATTCAAGTGTGCCCAAGAATCCTGAACCAATTTGGCAGTCTAATCAAGACCCACCATTTCCTTAAAGGTTAGAAGTTCTTAAAAACAAGGAAGAGAAGGAAGAAACAACCTTTGATATTCTGAATTAGTTGAAACACATATGTGTCAAGATACCTTTGTTCCAGGCCATAAAATATGTTCTCATATATAGTAAGGAAATCAAGGAAGCATGTCTCAAAAATATAGGGAAGAAAGAGGACCCCACGACCATTCATGTGTTGGGGCAATTGGAAGATATCATGCTTGGGAAAGTAATTGTTCCTAAATATACTAGCCTGGGTAGTCCTATCTTTGGAGACATTATAAATGGAATCCAAGAAAAGAATGCTCTAATAGACTTGGGAGCAACTATCAATGTGATGACTAAGGATATCCTACATCACCTAAATGTTACAAATATAAGACCTCCTCCTACTATCTTGTAGATTTCTAAAATTTTCATTGTCAAACTAGATGGTATAGTAGAAGACCTTGTTGTCACTCTAGACTCTTGGGAATATCTAGGAAATTTCATGATCCTTTCCCCTTAAGCTACATTAGGAGGGTATCCCATTATTTTGGGAAGGATGTGGTTAGCTACAATAGATGCTTAGATTGGATGTTGGTCAGGGGACATGACTATTTCAGATGGGACAAGCACTAAAAATCTTATCCTTTATCCTTTTGCTCAACCATCCCATGATATGGATAACCCCATTTGGCCACATGTTGGAGAAGAGGCCAAGGAGGTCAATGCAGTGGCACAAGTCATGATGATAGGAAAAATTCCTTTCATGCAACTTCAAGAAGAAGATGAAATACTATCTCATATAATTTAGAACCATTGTGAAGTGCATGAAGAACCACCCACTCATGAATCTAGTTTTACATGTCCATTGCAGATACTTTTGCCAGCTTCTCTTCCACCTAAATTTCCTGTAGTGGTAGATATGCTTCATACATTGTTACCGCATGAATTAAAAATTCCAAGCATTAGTGAAACAACCATGATTGAGTTGACCACACAAATACAAGTTTCAGAGGGGAAACATTTGAATATTAATAGAAAACTTAGTCAAAGACAACAGTTGTCCTTGAAAAACCTGTTGAAGTTGTAGCAACATGCATTTGCATAGGATTACCATGACATGAAAGGATTAGATCCCAAACTTTGTACTCATAAGATCTACATTAAAGATGACTAAATACTAGTAAGGCAACCACAAAGGAGAATCAACCCTGCACTGAGGGAGATTGTGAAAGGGGAACTACATAAGTTATTGGATGCAAGATTTATCTACCCTATCTCAGATAGCCAATGGGTGTACCCTTTGGTAATTGTTTCTAAAAAGGGGGGTAAATGGAGAGTTTGTCTTGACTATAGAGAACTAAACTTTGCCACCAAAAAGGATCACTTTCCCCTTCCTTTTATAGGCCAAGTATTGGATTCACTTGTAGGTAAGCAGTAATTTTCCTTCTTAGATGGATTCAGTGATTATAATCAAATATAGATTGCACTTGAAGATCAAGAGAAGAAAACTTTCACCTATCCTTGGGGGACTTATGCCTATTATGTACTCCCATTCAGTTTATGCAATGCACCTGCCACCTTCCAAAGAGTAGTTATTAGTATATTCTTAGATATTTCACATGATTGTATGGAGATCTACATGGATGATTTTACTACTTATGGAACTGATTTTGTGGAAGCATTAGAGAAGTTGGGTATATGCAAGATCATCATGGAAAAAATAGGCCCCTAAGTGGGAAAAAAATTAGAAAAATCAGAGTTAGGCAACTTGATGTAAAAATTTGAATAAGTTATCTATATTATTTCAAAAATATGTAAGAATAGAATATGTATCAAATTGAACATAGTTTCTAAACTACTAGGTTTTTTTTTTTTTAAATCTATTTGGCGAAAATTTGAAATTTCAATGCAATAGCCCTTAAAGTTAAGGGAAAAAATAAGAAGTTGTTGTCTATCTAACCACCCTAACCATAATAAAATGATAATATTTTTTTATAATATTTTAGATATAAGTAGAGGACTCATGTCTCGATGTGATGCATATTTTTTGTAATTTTTTCAAGTAAATAATTAATTATGATTTTTTATTACAACTTTTAAAAAATATAAAACTTGTATGTCTAACCACCTTAACTTGGCAAAACTTCATGAACTTCATTTTTTAATCATATAGTATGTGAAGTATAGAATGTGACATGTGTTTTGGATTCAAAAAATGTGATACCATTTAAAAGATATAGATGTTTTCAATCAACCTATCAATCAGGACTTTAGTCAGTAATTCAAATAGAAAATGAATAATAATTATTTATTAAATTCAAAGTAAAGCATAATTTATATTGGTGGAAATTCGAGAATCTCCTTTAAAACCCTTTTCATTTCATCAATTTTGGGTTAAAAAAATTCGGCAGCCACATACCATACACATACCCATCATATCACCACTTTTTGACCCATCACGATCCTACACATACCCACCTAAGAAAGGTTTTACAGAGATGCGAGGATTATAATCTATCTTTGAACAGTGAGAAATGTTTTACAATGATGCATGAAGGAGTGGTCCTTGGCCATTATATCTCTCATAAAGGAATTAAAGTGTACCCATCCAAAATTGAGGTAATTACCAATATTTCTATTCTTATCAAGCAAAAAGATGTTAGAAGTTTCTTGGGACATGCAGGATACTACATAAACTTCATAAAATATTTCAGTAAGATGGAAACACCACTTTATAATCTTTTAACTAAATATGTTGAGTTGTAGTGGACAGAGGATTGCGATAAATCATTGTTTGATTTAAAAACAACATTAACCCATGCTCATGTGCTCAAAGGCCCTAATTGGGTACTTCCTTTCCATATTCACACAGATGCATTTGATTATGCTATAGGGGTTGTCTTAGGAAAAAAAGAGGGAGCAATAGAGAAAGCAATCTACTTTGTCAGCAAGAACCTACAAGGGACTGAGTTTAACTACATAGTGACATAGAAGGAGATGTTGGCAGTCATTTATGCTCTCAACAAGTTCATAAATTATATCACAGGATACCAAATCTTTTTCCATGCAGAAATAAAATACCTTATGAACAAGCCATTGAATTTAGGAAGGTTAGCAAGGTGGTTGCTGATGCAGGAATTTGATATCACCGTTATAGATAGGCTAGGTGAGGAAAATGTTGTGGTAGATTTTCTCTCCAGATTGACTACATCAAAGGACACTCAAGTCATTGATGACTCCTTTCCAAATGAACATTTGTTCTCCATCAGTGTGCACACACCTTGGTATGTAGATATAGCCAATTATCTAGTTACAAGAAGAGTTCCCCTTCATTTCTCTCCAAAAGAGCGAAGGGCTCTTATTGAGAAAATTTTTCCATTCTCATGGATTGTAGGTTGTTTATTCTATACTAGACCAAATCATGTGATGAGAAGATGTGTAAGAGAGGATGAACCCTATGATATAATACATGCATTCCATAATGAACCTTGTGGGGGTCACTTTGCAGCTAAGAGAACATCCATGAAGATTCTCAATACAGGGTATTACTAGTCCACACTTCATAAGGATGCAGGAAAGTACACTAGAAAGTGTGATAGATGTCAAAGCATGGGCCAACCAACTAAATCAGATGAGATGCCTCTATACCCTCAAGTAGTTATCACACCATTTCATAAATGGAGACTTGATTTTGTAGGTACAATTGATCCACCATCAAATGGAAAATGTTACATCTTGGTTTGTACTAATTATGTGACTAAATGGGTTGAGGTCAAAGCCATGAAACATGCTAGGCAAAATAAAGTTGCAGAATTCCTCTATGAAGAAATATTCACACGCTATGGAGTTCCTAGAGAGATATCTACAAATCAAGGGGCTTAGTTCACATCCACTCTTGTCACAAAATTGGTAAATGAGTATAATGTCAGGCATAGGAAATCTACACCCTATCACCCTTAAGCCAGTGGCTAGTCAGGGGTAAAAAATAGGGAAATAGAATCTATTTTGACCAAAATAGTAGCAATCCACAAAAAATATTGGGAAAATAGGTTGCCAGAAGTTGTTTGACACTATAGAACCACTATTGGTTTTACTCCCTTTGAACTATTATATGGAAAGACAGTAATGACGCCTATAGAGTTTGAGCACAAAATTCTTAAAACAACACTAGATCTTGGAATAGATATATCTGAGGCATAAAAGGATAGGGTTATACGACTGAATGCCTTAGATGAGATAAGGAAATCATCTCTCCACCATGCTGAGATGGTCCATAACTAGATATTTAGATGGCATGATAAATACATCAAAGAAAAGAAGTTCTAGCCAAGTGACCAGGAACTTCTTTGTGATTCCAGGTATAAAGACAACTTAGGAAAACTTCAAACTCGGTGGTTGGGACCATATGATATTGTAGAGGTCTTCCCCAATGGTGTTCATTTAGCTTACAACAACTGATCCTGTCAGGTTCAAGCTCCTGGTCAATGGTCATCATCTCAGGCTATACCATAATCCTACCTCAAAACATGAATTCATGCAATAGTTTATTGAATAACAAAACTTTGAAGTTGTTGCAGCTGAACGAAGTGGACCTAGTGTCCAAACTTCTAGCTAGTCAAAGGTACACATGCAACCATAATAAAGATTTCCACTTTTTGTGGGAATTCATTTCTTGATTAATACAACTACTTTTCCATTCATCTCTATCCCTTCTCTCTTCCATCACTCCACCATCACTTCATTTAAATGCTTAACCATACTTTTCTGCTGACCGGTACTTCCTTCCACATTCTTTAGAAAATACATTCCAAATTTTTCAAGTACGTGCATAATGACTTAATGTATATTAATTACCTTACATGCATTTGTTTAATTACTATACTTTAATATTGATATTTCACATAGCAAATTTAGTTTAGTATGTGCTTTTTTTATCATAATTCCATTCCAACCTATGTGGAAACATGCTTTTATATAGGTTGGGGGGGAAGTGTGAAGCTACGTGTTATAACATGTCATTATTCCTATTTCATACACCATCATGGCAATAAATTTGAAATGATGTAGTTGAAGTGACATTTTGCATGCATGATATCCCATTAAGATGCCACCATTTTCTTTGATAATAACCCTCCTTTATGTCTTCTTTACCTCCTTGGTTGGAATCATAATGCCACTAAAAGGTAAACTTGAGAGGCCATATGACACTAGTGTTAGTACTAGTGAGAATTGCATGAAACAAAAGAGAATTTGGGTTTTTAGAAGAAAGATTGCAAGAAAGAAGTCTTTGCAGAGGTGTTTTCTAGAGTGTGAGTGGAGGCAATGGGAGGAAAAATAATCATAAATTAACCAAAAATTCACCAGGTAATCGTGTAGGATGCACTCTATGAGCCTAAATTCAAAAATTATGGTTGGTTAGACTACTTCCTGAAGCTAAATAGTTTCAATAACAACATTGCCTTAGAATTTGCACAAACATTTTCTAATGGTGAGGCAATGGTGAAAGGATTAAAATTTATAGCCACCAAAGAAAGGATTTTTGAAGTGTCAAGTTTTCCCATTGAAGGAGAACCTTATCCTATTTCTAGGGATGCTAGATCAGCTAGAGCAAAATTTACCGAGCCTAGTGATCACCCACTTGTTATAGAAAAACTAGGAACAAGAAGAACTTCTTTGCTGGAAAAATGGAAACAAGTTGCTTTTTATATTACCAAATACATTATCTGTGAGGGTCACCAATCTTGTCTCCATTCTATGCATTTCAAGCTTTTGAATCACATGAGACATGGCATGAGGATGAATGTTCCAAATGTCCTATATAATCTTCTTGCAATCATGGTTGTTGAGATAGAAAGGTAGGGAAAACTTTGTTTCCCATCATTGTTTGATTAAATTGATGGTAGAAAATTCTTTGTAATATGTTTCCAATATGTCATATGATGATTTTTTAAAAAGTAAGAAGTTCATATTAGAAAATGTGGGTCCTAGAGGTAGACCCCTACTGCATAGGGTTAGTGGGGATGGGTATGTGTAGCATCATGATGGGCGAAAAAGTGGCAATATGATGGGTAGTAGCTGACAACTTTTTTTTACCCAAAATTGATGAAACAAAAAGGGTTTTTAGAGGAGATTCTTAGCTTTCCACCAATATAAAATATGCTTTATTTTGAATTTAATAAATAATCATTATTCATTTTCTATTTGAATTACGACAAAAGCCCTAATTGATAGGTTGATTGAAAAACATCTATAGCTTTCAAATGGTATCTATTTTTTTGAATCCAAAACATGCATCACATTCTATGCTCCACACACTATAGGATTAAAAAAAGAAAAAATGAATTTCATGAAGTTTTGACCTAGTTAAGGTGGTCAGACATATGGGTTTTTTATATTTTTAAAAGTTGTAATAAAAAATTCATAATTAATTATTTACTTGGAAAAAAATTACAAAAAAAAATGCATCACATCGGGACATGATTCCTATACATATATCTAAAATCTTATAAAAACATATTATCATTTTATTATGGTTAGGGTGGTTAGGCAAACACCTACTTCTTATTTTTTCCCTGAAATTTAAGTACTACTACATTAAAATTTCAAATTTTCACCAAATATATAAATATAAACAAACCTAGTAGTTTAGAAACTACATTCAATTTGCTACAGATTCTATTCTTACATATTTTTGAAACAATATAGATAACTTATTCAAATTTTTACATCAAGTTGCCTAACTTTGATTTTTCTAAATTTTTTGCCACTTAAGGGCATATTTTTTCCATGATGATCCCGCACATACTCGAATGAGGGGGTTATTAAAGTTACTCCTGGAGGTTCAACTTCTAAGGAAATTCCTAGCACAAACCCTCCTGTAGTAGAACCTGTAGTAGAAATTAATTCCTCTAAATCTAATCATGCAGATGAAGATAGTTCATCTTCAGACCCCAATGTTAAAATTTCCTCTAAAACCACAGTTCACACCAGGTCTGCCATTTGAAAGGAGGAAGCAAAAATGAGAAAAGTAGAAATTAACAAAGGGAAGGCTAAGAAGAAAAATATAGGAAATGTAAAACCTAGCCCAAGAAGCAGAAAAATAAAGACATTCATCATCCTGCAACCACTAGGGAAAATGAAAGTCCTCTAGAGAAATCAAAATTGATTGAGTCTTCTACTAGTGTGCCTCAAAAAAGGAGCCATAGGCTCAGAGGGAAACCTGAGAAGAAGGCATAAGTTCCTAAGGAATAGGAAAATATAGGATTGGTAGAACTTGTTAATGGTGCAGAGCAAGTTGAACATTAGGAACCAGTCCAAGAAGAGAAATATGTACATCAAGAACCAATGCAAAGGAAAATACTAGTAGGAAAGCATAAACCTCCTACTTTTTAATAGGAATTAGTATCCCTGGACCTATGGAAAGAAATGCAAGAGAAAGAAGAAGAATGAAATAAGGAAAAAATCAAGCTACAGGAAGAGATCAATAAGAAAAATGAAGAAATTGAGGAGAAGAATGTAGAAATTACTACATTAAAGGATAAGGTAAACAATGTGGTGGCTCTAATACCACAAATTATGGAATGTAGGACTTCCCCAAGGGTATATGAATTGCATTTAATAGATCACAACCTTTCCTTTCAGTTGTCAAGGGTCATTTCCAGTCTAAACCCTTCCATTGAAACCCAACAAGAATTTTTCCAAGCTTACCAATCCTCTCCTCCTGAAGCTAAGAATTTACAATGTGAATTATATTTGCATAACTATGTTGTCTAATAACCATGAATGGAATCCATTACTATAAATTTGGGATATTCACTTGATAGCATTAATGTCATGGTTTCAAAAAGAAATCAATTGGGGATAACAATTCAAAACATACAGAGAAAAGAACTCCATACCCCCTATCTCTAAGAGCTAATTCCAGCAATCCTCCAGATATCTATTGCACATGGCATAGACTTCTTTATAATCCACAATACAAAAAGAGGATAATGCCTTCTAGGGAGGAAGCATACATAGAATATGAGTAGGTAGCTACCACTACAGGAAGGACACTATTGGGATATTTATCACAGAGATGGAATGACTTGTTAGATCAGTTAAAACAAGTTGAACCCCATTCCCTACAAAATTATTATACAACTTGTAAATGAAGCATCAGGTATATACATCTTGGGAGGATGAAGCAACATTATTAGATCTTGTTAATATTTTAGCCACCTATATTGTTGTGGCCAGTACTAGACCACATAACCTATCAATACAATGTAGATAAAGAGATGCCAAGTTGGGGTAGATCGGAAAGCAAATAGGGGTTCTATTGGGATCCAATTTCAAATACTGTAGAGATTGATCAAGGGGAGACAAGAATTGGTGATTTTAGGGCTTTGGTTAGGCGAAGGAATTGAGTGCCCTATATTGGAGGACCAATAGATCATTAGGTTGGGGAGAGATGATGAGTCAAAATAATGACTCATTTTTTTTAGGATTTAACATATGTTTGTGATTGTTACTATGGGATTTTAGCACCTGGTTACTAATACTTGAACTATGTTATTTCCCTAAACTTATGAACTTTGGGCATGAACTTATCCTTGTAACTTTTTATAGTATTAACCTACTATGTGACATATCTATAATAATAATTTTACATGTGATTGAATGAATATTATTCTAAGGTGATTATGGATATACCATTGTCTTGTGCATGCTAATGTCATAATGTAGGTTCACATTAAGATGCAGATATAAATGAAGCTTGCAAGGTGGAAGAATTCCATGCCATCTGGTCAGTTGCTAAAGGAGTCAAATATAAATGGACATTAAAAGAGGTCAATGGAGGGAAACTTCCAGCTTGTGTAGAAGTTATAACCTACCTTTAACTGACCATGTCTATTAGTTGAGTAGATTTAGGAGGTGTTGCTATGTTGGATCCTCATTGAGGCAAGACTGGTTTGACTAAATCTAGCACATGCATAGGGTAAACCCACAAAAGTGGTTTACAATGTGAATGAGGAAGGAAACTTGTAAAAAGTGATCCCATGCCAAAAAATTTCATTTTGGGGGTTCACTCAAATTGGGTTTGATCGAACCCATTTAATGCATGTACGGACCAATTGGCCAAAAAAATAAATGGAAACCCTTTTATGTAAGGGGATTTTAATGCACCTTGGTTCACTCAAACCCCTGGGGGTTCGCTCGAACCCCCCGTGGTTCGAGAAAACCCTCCCTTTCCTTGGTTTTTTAACTTGTTCCAAAAAAATCAAAGTTTGTGCACTTTGAAGCTTGGGTTGAAGATGAAAATGGTAGAGACTTCATAGACCCAACTAGAATCAAGTAATCCTCATAACAAGCTATGCAAAAAATATAATTTTAATGTTTCAGTTTTACAATGTATTTGTTTTTCTCATTTTATTAAACATAGGTTTTTCACTGAAAATCAAGCTCTTTGTTCTACACTTGGAAAAATAGTAGATTATGATTCTTTTTTTTGAAAAATATGAGTGCACCATATATTGAAGTCCTTGATCCAACAAAAAAAAAATGATACATACGAAAAAATTTACGTGTTATACGGTCACACTATGTTTGAATTGTAATTAGTTTGACTTTGAAAATTGATTAAAGAAAAAAAATCAATTAAAACCTATCTAACCAGGTGGAAGTACTATATATTAAAGTTACAAATCTAAATTCAAAAAAAATAGAATTTTACCTTTCATGGAAAAATAGCAATGTGTTATACAGTGAGTGTCACTTTTCAAAAATGTTGTTTTTTGAAAAAAAAGTTTTTGAGGGAGATGGAAAAAGAAGTGCAATATGATTCCAAAATTTTTGAAAAAAATAGATTTAGAATCTACAAAAAAAAAATCATGAAACTCTAGTTTACATCATCTTCAAATTCCTCACGGTTTAACCGCCATAGGTGCCCGAAAGTGAAGATTTAGTTAAAAGAAATTATTTTCGTGTCTAGTTTGGCCAAAATTGTAAACCACTATTGTGGGATCACCCCATAACTTCCTCTTTTTCATGATTTCAACAAATGACATCCTCCAAGTTTGTTGGATTTGATTGCCCAGTTATTTAGGGTTAGTTAGAAGTTTTCCTTCTATAAATAATGATCAAATGTTCCTCTTTTAGAGGTTGGATGTTTTGATATTGTACTTTCATTTTTTAGTTTCAAGGAATACAATCATGTTGCTTCTATGATGCAACCATGTTTTCAATGAAAAACATGATACTTTGATTCATTGCAACTGAGTTAGTTCAGGGAAGACTCATTCAAGGGTGCCCACTTGGTGAGAATTCCATACATTCAATTTAGTAGTTACTTTTTTGTTCAACGATTAGTTATAGTCTTAGCAATTGTATGTTCCTACAACCATTGGAACTTCGTTCTATGTCTATTGCTCCAACCAAGGAAAATAGAGTAATTTCCTATTTGTTTGCTGAGATTTTTGTTTATGTCAATCATTTTAGCTCAGTTTAGTTGTTGATTCATGCTCGATACTTATGCTAGAATTCATTTCAAGCATTTTACTTTCAGTATTGTTTCCTTTCTAGTTAGAGGATAAGGATGACTACAACTAAGTCCTAGTGCACAGACAGTGTTGACCAATTTCAAGTTCACATCCCTAGGTTGAAAATGAAATGAACTTTCATGATGAGCAAGATAACTACTTAGTGCATATATCTAATCTCTAAGTTAGAGCTTTAAGGTCTCAGTTATTGAACCATTAGAGGAGGCTAATAATTAGCCCCTTTAATTTAAATTTAAACCTTATTTATGACACCTCCCAAAGATTTATCCCAACACCCACAATTCAAATTACATAATAATTAATTGGAAAAAATTAGGGTCCTAGAAATTGGTTCCAGGACACATTCACCCTAGGTCGTGAATGGGTCGTCCCTCTATAGGACCCCCCTTTATCTATTGATTATAAATGGGTTTTTAGTGTTATTTCCATCCCTTGAGTTTAGGTCTTGGAAAACTAAGCTAGGACCCATTCACCCTAGGTGGAAAATGGGTCCTCTCTTAATAAGGACCCCCCTTTTTAATTTCATTGTGGCAGGAATTTAATAATATTTATCTCCAGATCTAGTGTTGGCTTGGGTTGTTTGAATTTCAAGGTTGATCTCTTAATTTAGGATAAATAAGGGGTTAATTCACATTGAATTTTATGAGACATCCTAACACTTTACAAGAGCATTATAGAGCAATTAAAGAGAAAATTCAAAGGCGTTTCAAGGTAGATTATCAAGATTTTATTACAACAATTCAAGATCATATCATTATGTCAAGCGTGTGATGCATTCATGTTTTGTCGTAGAAAAAAAAGACCCTTTGCTTGAAATGGGATTAATTCATGATAAAATGGATTTAATGAGGTCTTAATATAGTGTTTTGAATCATTTTATGTACTCACACTAGGTCTTGGGCCCTTCCACATTGAATAAAATTTGTTTATTAATATCTTGTAAAGGTGTTGTAAAGTCTTGTAAAGGACTTTCATGCTTTTCTAGACTTAATTAACCTATTTCTTCCTAATTCAATATTATAAAATATATTTAATTACATCATCACATCAATCTAGAAGGTTCTTAATGTAAAATTAATGATTAAAATAGTGTTGTAATGTGTCTTGCACATTCACATTGATTTTTGTGCCCTTCTAGGCTATGTGGACCTAATTTTAGTGTTGTAAAGTGTATTTAATCACGCCTTCACATTGATTTATGTGTCCCAAGCTCTATTCAAAATTTACATCATCACTAATAGTTCCTAATTAACCCATATTGTGCATCTCAAGGCTTTAATTGATCAAATACTTGACAAGATTGCATTTTAGACCTTATTTCTTGATTCCTTGGCTTCTTAGGTGTCAGAATGGCCCCTATGGGACCCATTCGCCATGTATGGTGAATCAATCTGATCTAGGTGGGACCTATTCACCATGTGTGGTGAATGAGTCCTATCTGGCACCCATTTTGACCTTTGAGCCAAAAAAATGAAATTTAAAGTTTATTTTCACTACATGCCAACCTATGATGAGGTATTATTGGGTACTAAGGCACCATTTTCTATAAATAAGTGTTTTTATTCTCATTTTAAATCTAAAAACATCCATTATCTCATTCACATATCTAAAAAATCATTATTACATCTCTCATCTTGAATTCATCATCTATTTTCTATCTCAAGTCAAGCAACTTAGGGTTTCTCCATTAGAAGTCTTCAAGTTAGCTTTCTAAAGCATTCAAGGGATAATTCTACATGTATTGTTGAAGACTTACAAGATCAATAATAATTGCAAGGTAATTTATTCCATTATTGTATGCTTCATTCATTTATTTCATCATTTTGGTTTAATTATCTAAAAGGAGTTTGACCAAGGCAAACCCACATGCCTTAAAAATCAATAATTTCTCTTTCTTGTTTTGTTTGTATGTTGATTTAGGTCCTTTTAAACCTTGAGAATCATTAAAATATTGCATTTCAAATTCATTCAAGTCTTATTCTCTTCATTCAAGTCAAAATATTAAGAAAAAGGCATTATTAGACCCCATTTGACAATTTCTGAAGTGAAGGCCTGTAGGAGATAGAAGTGCAGATCTAACTCCACAAAATATTCCTCTGATTTTCCAAATTTATATAGGTGGAATAATTCACCACCTGTGGTGAATGAGTCCCACCTATAGGCCTAAAAATTGGTTTTCTCAAATTTTAGCTCCTAACAGTCAGAAACAAGTTTCTAGAACATTTCATCAAAAGCGGGACTAATTTTCCATGCATGGTGAATCAATCCTAGTGGCCATTAACAAAGTTTTATAACACATTTTAGAACTCTCTAGTGACATAAATCTACCTCTAGGTGCACTCTGTTTAGTCTCATCAATTTATGTTTTCATTTGTTTAAGTTTCTAGTTCATTCTTGCAATTAACACTATGTTTTCCAACAATTTGTATTAGATTAGTTTACATTCATTCATCTACATTTGTGAGCTTTAAAAAAACTCAAACTTCACATTCTATTTTCATCCATCCATACATTAATATTGAGTGAAACACTAGTTCATTTTGGCCCCAACATCCTCTTTCCTTCTAGGTGAAATACCCTAGGAGAAGCTACAAAGGATTTGAGGAGCAAAAATCCTTCGTTTCATTTTTGTGAACCTATTGTTTGAATTCCTTCTTTTCTGATTTTGGAGTCCATTAGTTCATCTTAGATTAGCTTACATTTCATTTTGCATTAATTAGCTTGCATTCTAGGATTTCATTGTTGTATGTGTACAAAGTGCATAATAGGCTACCTTTTTGTATCTTTCATCATTGAATAGTTATGAAATTATGCATTTCTCATTTATACCTACACTATAGCATTCTGAAAACATAAATATCAGTCAAAAAAATTGAAAAATCTGAAAAATCCCATACTGGGACGAGCATTTGCCACCTTGGGCGAATTAGTCCCTTTTGACCCCTGAAACAACACTTTATAGAATTCAGAACATTGTTTTTGGGCTTTTGTTTGGTGCTATTTCATACCTATAATAGTTAGTTACATTTTTTTAGCATGCATTTCATAAAATTTAGCTTTAATTAGCTCACTTCATGCATGGTTTACATTTTACATTTGTATTCTCGTAGTGTCACATGTCATAATTAGTCAATTGTCATTTGAATATTATATTTCATTTCATACTTTTGCATTGCATTTTTAGTTAGCATAGATTGTTCTTTCACAATGTTAGTTTCAATCTTCTCCAAATTTACTA
>VDFB02062946.1:0-15857 GCA_007258455.2 Sequoia sempervirens
GTCATCCAGCCCGCTGGCTATCCAGATTGTCTCACATGTCTTGCAATGCCATACGGGGTCCTCAGAGCCATTCCCCATGAATTTCGGCAACTTTTGCCGATCCGGATGAGCCATCTTTACCGGTTGACCTCCTTGTTGACCTCCTTGTGTTTTGGACCCGATTAGACTAGTGGATTCCTCGCTACGTCCCTGTGCGTCACCAGCACTCTTGGCCACGTACGAGTCACTTCCATGTCCTCCGTCAGTGTCCTCAACACCGTGGGTCTCCTCAGGATCCCGCCGATGCTCTCTCTGCCCTGGGGTCTTAAGCTCTGGCCTTCCCCTCCTTAACTCGTTGTCGTCGTCCGAGAGGGACAACTCTCGAAATCGTCTGATGCTGCTATTCAAATCATCTTCATTTGCATAAAGGTTATATTTTCCTGCGTGTGGAGTGCTGAAGGGGTCTTCGTCCCTTCCTTCTAACAAACTGTGGTGCGCCCGTTCAATGGATGTGTCTATTCTTGTCAGGTTTTCATATGTTTTTTTTATGCTCTAATTTATTTCAATTAAATCTTCATCCAATTCCTTATCGGCTTGCCTTAGTCGTCTTTGCCGATTTTCTTGCTCTTGTAGCCTGAGTGATCGCCGAACTTGCTCTTCCGAAGTCCCGTGCCCGTCAGGTACTCTATTCTTGTCCTTATTAGGCCGTACGGGCATTTATTAGTTGTTCAAGCGATCATTGCTGGTTGCCGGAAGTACGGCGCCGGCTAGTATCTCGTTCTTCCTCCTCACGTTTGGTTTTGTCTTCACAACGTTGTACGATTTGTTGCCGTCGGCGCTCGCGATCTTCTTCTTCTCGCAAGTCTTGCAGGATAATGAAATGGCGGGCCAGTAACCTAGGCATGCGATTCAGGAGGTGGTTCACCTCGTCGTTCACTTCCAGCCGATCCCAGATGACTTCCTCAGGGATCTCCCGAATGAGGGATTCCCTACGCACGTGGTCACGTAGCGATATTTTCCACAAATTTACCAGATCTTCTGTCAATGAGTCTTCTCGTTCCTCATTAGCATTTATAGGTTCTTCCGCTGGTTGACCCATTACGCTGCCATGGTAGATGATGCCCTAGTCCGTTCAGGCAACGGTGCCAAATGTTTGCCTAACGGAATGTAATTCTAATCTTACGTACTACTGGCAAACTGGTAATGCGCAGAACATAGGATAAAACAGTAAACTGAAAGATATCATATTTGAACACCAGAAACTTTATTCATCATCAGAAATATCATGTACAAAAGAGTATCAGCAGTGATTGACAATAAACATCGGCACCAAAGAACTGTCCCCCGACTATCCCAATCCGACTACATATAACGCTCGGCGGTGGTTAGATAACCAACCGACACGACGCTTCATAACAACATTAACATTAACATAATCGGAACATGCTTTCCCGAAAGTACATGACATTATTATTCTTTACTAATCTATAGTTTTATTAACAATTGGCCGACTACGACCAAGGCCGACTACGGCCAACAACAAAGTAAAATATACGACTAACAATCCTCTTTCACATGCTGGTTGTCTATCTATTCAAAGATGCATACCCATAGCAACCATTGCCTATCAAATATCTTGGATTACATAAGCACAAACCAAGCATTGCAAAATGAAACTTCTAATTATCACCTTAACGCAAATGCACACCTCTCTATGGCATTTAGATTTAGATTTTGTACTTTTGGATTTCTCATAGATAAGTTTGCACCTTAACATAGGATATGGAATCTTTTAAAATCTAGTAATCTTCGTTCATTGGCACACACCTGTGCACTAGATATAAATGTTTGATTTCAAATGAAATTTCCCTTTGTTTAAGTGCACGTCAATGCACTAGGTGTGCATCTAAATGTGAAATTTTCATCTTTTTAAAGCAACTTTAGATCCTTTAGTCAAATGGGCACTTCATGCACTCGTGTATGTGTGTGTTAGTGATCTGAGTTGTGGACCCCAAACCCTAAGGGTTGATAATCTCCCAAGTGCTAGGGGTTTCAAACTTGGGAAGATTACCACAAACCTATGTTAAGGTTGGGCTGCTTAGGACCAATTGTTGAGGGGGGAAAGACCTCCTTCACTTCTAGCTCTGCAAGACCAAGGGGGGGTTTCCATAAGATGTTGTAATAGATATTATCACAAGAACACAAAACTTACCCTAACACAAACCATACTCATTGCATAGTGCATCCTTATTTTGGTTGTCACTTCGTGCCTATATGCTGGTTTGGGAGACTGAAGGCTAAGCACCTTATTAAAACAAATGATCAGCCACATAACTGTCAATGAATATGTTTTAAGGTAACCCCTTTTGATGTTATGGACATTCAAACTGTAAAAACCCGTGCCACTTCCTATGCCAATTTTTTTTTTTGCACCTTTATCAATGTTTAATAAATAAGCATTTTGTCAAACAGTTAATCTACATTCCTTTTGTGAAAGGTTTTCTGCTCGTAACTGTTTGCTCGTATGTTTATTGAGTTTGGAAGGTATTTACATTACATATATATTCATAAAATGCTCAGGGCATTATACCAAACAATTGCCATTCATTTAACATGACTAAGGAAATAAGAAATATGAACAATTTAATTTGCTGTCATAAATTTTAGAGTACAGAGATACATTATTTAATATTCTAACCTCTTGAGAAATGCAAATATTCACATCCCATGTACCTATGCTGCTCAGTTGCCCAACATACTAGATGTATGGTCCTCCAAATGCCCAATGCCACTTCCTTCAGCTGCTTGGAACTTCCCAAAGACACTGTGCCAACAATGAATGAATCCAAAGACTCCCATGACTCCTGCAACTCCTGTGACTCCCTTACAAACCTTACACCACTACCAATGATAGCAGCGCCTAGCCATATAACCTTCCAATCGCCTTATTTCTGCTCTAACAAAGCTCGCCCAGCCAAGAATACATTATCACCTAGCACAAGAATAACCATGATCTGCAATACTCCTTTAAATGTCATGAATTTGGCCAACATATGGCAGCAAAAATTACAACAGGTAACAAGTCATTTCCAAACTCCCACGACTCTCCATAATATCACACCCAACTTAGAAAGAATGGTTCAATGAGATTAATCTTCTATTTGCAACATGGATGCCACCTTATCCTTGCCAACCTCATGCCACAACATTCCAATGTTTGGAATTTGTCACTAACACTTGAACACAATAATACAATGAACCTCTTCACTCTCTGCAATTACTTGATAATTTATCTTGCCTACAAGACTTCACAAATTATATAATCGTTTGATCCAAGTGTGAAACCTGTGTGATTCCACCTGCAATTAACTAGGGTAGATATCTTACTATCGAAATTGATTTCCCATAGGGTTTTCGTCCTAGGGTTTTGCTCCAACAAAAAGTTGCAAATCCACAATAGAGAGAAAAATAACAAGCATGAGCAAATGAGCTCCCAAATTCTCTTTTATATTTTCCTGGATGAACCTTTTTAAATACCTGCTTAAAATATTTCATTAAGCTCAATAATAAAGTGACTTTTAATATTTCTTTTAATTTTCATTCAAGTCATTTTTTAAAATTAATTAAAATAAAGCTATCCTTAAAATGTTGCTTTATTGGACAGCTTTAAATAATTAATTTAATTTTAATTTATTCGCTTAAATTCTATCATTAGCCTATGGGAATAAAATAGGCCAAACGATTACCTCCAACTACTCCTCAAAAGGGGACATTATAGTCCTCCCTTCTTGAAATTGCTTGCCCTCAAGCAATTGTAGATTAGGATGCTGTAAGATTTGTTCACTTTCCCAAGTGACATCCTCTATGGGCAAGTACCTCCATTTGATGAGATACTCCTTAATTACTCTACTCCTCAACCTCCTCTCTCTGACATCCAAAATAGCATTACGAACTAATACCAATTTTCCCTTCCCATCCAATGGTGGGAGCTCAGGGGATGATGTGATATGCTGCCTTAGTACCTTCTTGAGGCAAGAAATGTTGAACACATTATGAATTCTGCTATTCTCTAACAGCTCCAATTCATAAGCTACTTTTCCAACCCTCCATGCAATCTTGTAAGGGCCATAGAAGTGAGGTTTCAACTTTTCTGCACCACTCTTCTTCAAAGAAGATTGCTTGTAAGGCTGAAGACACAAGAAAACTAAGTTACCCACCTCAAAACTTCTCTTAGCTCTATGCCTATTTGCATAAATCTTTTGCTGATTTTGGGCACTTTGAAGATTATCCTTTAGTGACTTAAGGATGTCTTCACTCTCTTGAATCCAATCCCTAGCCTTAGGAGCTCTGTTGTCACCACATGCCAAATCTACGAAAGATGTAGCATCATATCCATACAATGTTTTGAAAGGAGTCATCCCACTGGACATATGATAGGTGGTATTGTAACAATGCTCACCTAAGTGCAACCACATAATCCAAGCCTTCTGTTGCCTCACAACATAATTATGCAAGTATCCTTCCACCCATTTGTTGACTATCTCCGTTTGACCATCAATTTGGGGGTGATAATTGGTGCTCAGGGTCAACTCTATTCCAGCCATCCTAAATAGCTCTTGTCATAAAACACTGAGAAACTTGCTATTTGATCATTGACAATATTCTTTGGTAACCCATGGAGTCTAAACACCTCCCTAAAAAACAGTTTTGCAACTTGAGGTGCCTTCTACTTGGATGATATGGCAAAGAAATGCACATATTTGGTCAACTTGTCAACTACCACATAGATGCAATCTCTGCCTTGAACTCTAGGAAGACCTGTAATAAAATCCATGGATATGCTTTCCCACTTCTACTTAGGAATAGGTAATGGTTGCAATAAACCCGCTGGAAAAGTGTGCTCTTACTTGTTTTGCTGGTAAGTCATGCACTCACGAACATGCCGCAAGACATCATCCTTGAGACCTGTTGATGTGATTTTTGTGACCGCACCAATCAGCAGAACAAAGTAATCCGAAGGCTACTCCATTCTCTCTTGATCAAAGAATTCCGTGCGCTAAGATTGCAAGAAAGATCAGACGTTCAACTCCAAGTTTCTGAAATGATTTGGAATACCCTCAGTAGGTTTGTTGTGATATGCTGTTTTTACAAGGGGACTTACACAATTGTTCAAAAGGGTTTGCAGTTGACAACCGATGGATGATTGGAAGGGAATCTATGCAGTGCGGATGATTTAGCAGTAAGGTACGTTTCCTAAAACTAACCAGAAACAAACTGAATTGAATGGTTGCAGGGATTAGAAACTATATGTTCTATCTAAAGACGGGACGCGGGATCAATTTCGGCAAACTTCAACCAAACTCTGCTCCACCTCACGTTGGACAACTTACACAAAGTTGGTGCAATCTTCAAGGGGATAGCAAGAAATTTTCAAGTTACGAATCAACATCAAGACACCGTCAAGACGACGCATACCAAGATGTGAATTATAACTGAAGTTAGGCTTATAAAATGCTCCAGTTGACCACACAAGGCAAACTTGCCGTCAACAAGCTGCTAGTGGTATGGACTAAAATGAAGTTGCCTCGATCAACGCCACAAATCCACAACTAACATCTACTTGCATGAAATAGAAATTGCGCTACTTAAAGCTACTTTACGCTACTTGAAGTAGAAGGGATGAAGAAACCTTGCTAGCTATCCATAACAAAGACGAATTTCACCATCAATGAAAGATCTTTTATTATGAAAGTTTTACACAACAATCTCTTACAAAAGTTTTCAAAGGAAAACTTTCCTTCTCCTCCAAACTATACTAAGCTATCAAACTATCTCTCTGCTCTACTCTCTAGTCTGATCTAGTGTCTAACTCTTATCTCTAATTTCTAATTATGTACAAATGAGGGGGGATGCCCCTTTTATAGATAGCCCAGTCCAATGGACGACTCAGATTACAATCAAATAAATGGCTAAGATTAAGCCACCTCAGCCCTAACCCTAAAAAATGCCAGAATGGGGAGTGGTACAATAAATGAATCAAAGATTCCCACTCACTCCCAAAATAGTAAAGGCAATTAATGCCCACAATCAGTCCTCCAGAAGGTCGTCATCCAGAAGTGCATTCCCGTTCTCCTTCTCCTTGGCTGCAAAATCAATGAACCTGGTAATCACAGCCTCAACCTCCTGAACCGAGATAGGTGGAATATGATCAAGCTGAAACTCTAACACTGTGACTGATTGTCCATGCCGTGTGCAAGGTTTTCTCCAAGCGGCCAAGGCATCTTGTGTATTCTAAATCAGTTGGAGAAAGTCGAAATGTTTTCAAAGTCATCCTGCACAAAAGTCTTCACCTCTGAAAAGAAAGGCAGCAACCCACTCCTCAATCCATCAGTAGTCACCTCATCAGGATTCATCCGTCTAGCAAAGATTGCCTCCAAGGTATTCAGGACTCCATCAACAATGTTCATCATAGCCTTCCTGACCCTAGCTGAATTTGCCTGTGCTGCATCAAAGAACCCACGTCCTGTGACTACTGAAGAGTACCATCCAGCAAAATTGTACCTATCACCCTCCTGAATAACTCCTCCATCAATTAGCATCTGTAAAGGAGTATGCATCAATGCCTCCAAACGCTGAATAACTTTGCTCTGATAGACAGAAGCATCACCCCAGGCCTGATCAACCGCCTCTACACGTGCCATAATGCCGAAAGCTTGCTGGTAAGCATGAGCAAGATCTTCCATGAATTTCTCTGTCTTGGCACGAACACCCGTAACCCATTTGTCTGCCTCCTGTGCCATCCTCCTCAAATCTTCTAGGCCATTAACAGATTCCCTAGATAACTCGGCTGGAAGCTCAAGTGCCGGAATCTCCTGCCCACAAGGACGAGAGAAATGCTGCATGTATCCTATCAACGTCTTATGCTCCTCCTTCAATTTCTTATACTTGCCTTCAGTCCTGAGCAATCTGTCCTTAAGTGCCTGATAGGAGTTATCACACTCCTCAATAATTTGTGCTCCGGTGGGATGGCCTAACTCCATGGTTGTGATCACGTAATTCTCTGGCATTGCTTCATCTCGATCACAATCAACTCATGGCACAGCTACATGAAGGGTATGAGAGCCACCCTCATCTGTTGAGATCTTCGAAAATTTCCTTGCTCTCTTCTTAGGTGGAGGCGCGCTGATCCGACTCAAAAATTCTTCCATTTCAACTGCTGGATCAGCCTCTTCACTGGGGCTCCTCATTCTATCCCTGAGCCAATCAGGTACCACCTGCTGTATATCAAATGGTTGCTCCTCTCTTGCCTCTACTTCACGGACTTGTTCAACTTCAATTTCATTCTGGTGAGGCTCATCGGCCTCTAATGGCTGAGTATCTCCTGAAACTGCATCATCCTCTAGAGCTGTCTCCAACTCATGCTGGAAGTGTGTATCAGTAGCAGTCTCCTCATCTTCCTCTTGCTGATCATCCCTAGTAGTCGCATTAACACTTTGGCCAACTGATTCTCTTCATGGTGGCTGATTTTCTTCATGTAACTCCTGCCCTTGATTCAATGCATTTCTCTGATCAGCAAAAAGAGAAACCTCCTGTATACTTGGAGAACGTGTTTCCAATGGCCTAGGCGACTCAATCACAACTCTTGGAGGCTCCGGCTGAATAGGCTCCGGTCGAACCGGCTCCTTCCTTCGAGATTCTGGACCTCGAGTAATCTGTTTCTTCCTATTGGTAGTGGGTGTCCTATGATCTCCCATCAAGTTGTAAGTCAAAGGAATTGACCTACTCTTCAATCTGCTCACATGCCTCTCAACCCATGCTCTGGTGAAAGTCATGATTGGAATACAAAGCGTGTCCAAATTAGCTATCTCTGGCTTCGACCAATCTGGTGGTGGAAGTGGTGTGTCTCTCACTGCCTCATAATCTGGATGAAGAACGTTCATGTCCTCATCCACCTGGTCTGGTACTGGAATGATTTCACACTCCCTGATCATACCCAATGGTAGCCTTGAAAACATTCTTTTCCTAACTTCAGCCTCGTCTAATGCACCAGCCCAGTAATCCTCAATATTTGCCTTATGCTTGAATTCTTTTGACAGTATCCATCTGATATTGTTGTGTGGGTCATAATGTTGTCTGCTGGTGTGATAAGAAGAATGAAAGAACTGAAGCTCATTTTCAGCTTCTCTGGTTGCCTGAAGTGAAGGACACACCTCGTCTGAATTCCCCATGACTGTAACGACCTAATCCTTGCATAATTTAAAATTTTCCAAGTTCTCACTTTAAACATGTAAAGGTAACAAGTAACAAAGACAATACATTAAAATTTTCCTTTCTTTATTGATAAATTCATACAAGTTACAATATGTTTCCACATGAATTTCATTTTCATTGCAAATATAAATCAGAGTTCAAAAGTAATACAGTTACATACATAGCTCATAAGCTTTTGCACAAATAGAAGTAAGAAGGTCTAGGAGTCCGTCCTTTCAAATCTTGGTACATCGGCCGCTTGCTGTGGAGGAGAAACATCACTCGGGTGCTTTTCTGCCAACCACAGACTTATAATGCAGTCCCCCGCACACCTATCGTTAGATAGATGGCCCTCCCTTCGAAGAAGAGATTGGTAGGGTATCCTTTAACGATTACCAATTGAGCATAGTGCTATGTCCTACACAACTAGAACCTTGCTATTTCACAATCTCGATCTAGTACTAGGATCACAATGAACTGACAGTGTAGTCTCAATTAACTCACGTCTATGTGGCAGTCGTACGTTTCACTACTTTGGCCAAAGTATTCTCATTCAGTACTTCGAATGAAGGTCATCTATCATAAACACTACTCAGGGCCGATTTGACTTGAGGCTTCCTTACTCTATGCATAGGTTTTGTCCTTCAATGGATGAATTCGTCACCCCAGACATCCTACAATCATACGAACCTACTAGAAATGAAACAGTCTACAAGTGTCTTGTATCATTCCTCCTAATTAGGAAATCTTTATCCTAGGAGTACTTAGCTTGTCTTAGTTATCCTAATAACTTAAGCTAAAAGACTTTACTTGATTCTGCCTTCATTTCGATCCTAGTAGATAATAAGTACATCTATGTATTCTTCATATACAAAGATCATACACAACATGCAAAAGTCATTCAAAATACAAATAAATCCTTCCCTTTTATCTTTTTCCATTATTACCCTTTAATGTAAGATAAGTAAGCTAATCCCTTAAGCTCTTTACTCATTTGATCCCTTTTTCACAATTCCCTTAATCATTGAATCCCTATATACTCCTTATATGGAGTTCATACATAATTCATACCTTAATGCAAAACACACACTAATGCAAACAGGTATACACTTCAGAAAACATGCATAACCATTCCTTAAAGTAATTTACTTACATGGTGCAACATATAACCACTTGTTTGTTTATCTTAACTGAAGTATTGAACTCAATGCAATTCCCTAACTATGCACATTCAGTAATTACACTTTTAGATTTATATCAAGAAATACGCTCTAGAACATGAAAGAAGAAACAACATGCCTGGTATATGCCTTTCCTTTTAGAGGATGAACTTGATTGTGTTTGCAGCACCTCAGACCTTCAACAAAAGACCTCCAACAACTCTTAGATCAGTCTCTAACTCTTCCTCAGAAATTGATCACTTGCAAAAGATATACAGCTGAAAAGTAATTTCAACTTCTTACTGTGAACTCAGAAATTGTGAAGATAATATACAGAGGATGTCTCTCAACAAATGGTGAAATATGTTCTCAGAAAATATGAAAAGCTTTTCTCAGCAATAATAAAACTCACTCACAGCTAAAGAAAACCACTCAGAAAATATTTTGAAACTCTTAGAATGAGAGAAAACTCGAATTATATATTGTGTGTTTTAGAATGAACAGGGACGACTCAATAAAAATACTAAACTCAGATTGCTCAATGTGTTATTATAATGAATGGAAGGGTGTCTATATATAGGCCCGAATTGCAACGAATTCCACTAATGGAGGCATGTGGATTGACAACAAGTGTCTAGAAATAGTCAAAATGATACTTGGCAAGTGTTTAAACCCTAAGTCATCTCTTCAAAGAGTGATTCGACCTCCAGAGAGCCAGCAAATGAAGAATTTTTCAACTCTAATCTTCAAAAACGCCACATGTTTTTTTTTTGGCCAATCGCATGAAATTGAATGACTTACTCGTTTTAGGTCAAGGTTCAAATGTTCCCACGTCGCCATTTTGGGCCTTGAGATCAGCATTCAATTATTTCTCAGACTAGGTCGCAGCCCAGGCACGAACCAGACGCGTTTTCATCAGGCGCGCAATTTTCTCCATTTTGTTTTCATGAGCTATTCAAAACAAAACATATTTTCTTCCTTTTGAAATGTTCATTAAAAATAAATTCGACTTTTTTTGTTTTAAATATCTCAAGCAAAAGGACTCGATTTCTATGTTGAGATTACTTTTCTCTATAGCCAAAATCGAAATATTTCACCATTTAAATCCTTTATTTTTCTATTACCTTTGTGTTCAATTTCTATTCTATTGAATATTTTGTGTCATTTAAATTTATACAATTTCCATTTCAATATCATACATTTATATATTTTATCATATATGTATTTTAATTAAGTGTAATATTCTTAAATATATAAATATACATATTTTCCGACATTACACCGTGATATTTATATATATTTACATATATGTAAATATTACCTTAATATTAGTACATATATTTTAAATATATAAATATATAATATATTTACATAGGTACTTATGTATTTATGTATATATCCATAATATAATCACATCGTTAATATATACATTTATACATAAATATATATGTAAATTTGCTAGGCAATAATATTAAATATTATTTTCACCACAAACATCAGGCGGAATGTGTACATATATACACTTGTGTATACGTATGTATGCGTATATACATGTCGACACGTGTATGAGCATATCCGTCTGCTTAATGTACACATGTATTGATATGTCTGTACATATAGATACGTGTACACTATGTATAGATGTATGTGCGTTCCCAATCAATCTTTTATATATCTTTCACATCATTCATACATGGGTCATGGTATAGCAAGTCTGACGTTAAACAATCATATCTCCTAAAGCATAAAGAAGTGAATTCAAAATCCTAATGTCAATAAACAAGCCTATGGATGACTTACCCTTATCTCGACAAACAGACTTGGCTTACTCAATCTATAGTATGCGTGTGTATGCTCAATTTGGTAATTGTTACTGTTTACCTGACCAAGTTCCTCCTCGAATGATGTCTCTCCTCTGTCTGAAGGAATAGTCTTCATACCTGCACACCATGACATGACATCGGCAGTCATATGCTCATAACAAGGTAAAACATCTCACAAGTTAGAATAACATTATTCCATAATTGTATGCAACATTTAATCAAGAATTAAATTAATAGTAGTAACAATCAAATGAAACCATCATTTAAACATAACACCATTATTGATAACAAGAACATCATTGTTTTATTCATCATATTGATTCATCTATTACAATCAATTTGCCCTATGAAATAATAGCTATAGAATTCGGGGTGTAACAATGACGATCGGGAAGTCAATTCCTCCCTTCTTTCTTTTCTGAATTTTATCAAAGGAAACAAGTTGCCTAGATATCTCTAACATCAAGATTCTATTGGTTGGGTACTTAGGCAATCTATATGGGTACGAAGAAAAACCTTGCAGCCTGAAATAAGAAAACTTCGGAAACTGAACAAACCAACACACATACCTTTCTATCAACTCCTGAGCTTCTCTCGAGATCCTATGATGAGTCCGCTGCTGAAGTGATCTCGTTATGTGCATGGTAAAGGCATCATTGACACGCTTGAAATGGGTGGTACTTGTTAGGTGCAACTGCGGACAAGCCTCATGGATTTTGAACTGATGAGAGCCGCAACCAATTGGCTCCTTGTAAGATATTCCTCTATACTTCGTCATACGAGACAACATGTAAATGATGTAGGAGCCCATATAGAATGTCTTCGTCCTCCTCAAACTCAGGAGTTGCTCATGCAAGTTGTCACTAATCATCACAGCCTAGTTGATGTGCTCTTTCCCTTCAAGTACGAGGTTGATGTAATAGAACATCCATTGCCCAAAAATAAATGCTTGAGGGTAGCTTCCAACTCTGCTAAGCATCATGATCAGGTCACAATACTCTTGCTTCAAATCATCTGATATAATCTGCTTCGGCAATTTCGTGCGAGAGGGTTTGGGCTTGTTCATCCAGCGAGCATTGATCATGTCAACACATCTCTCGAATGTTGAAGGATACATTCGTTTAGCACACTCTCTCATTTTGTAAATCATCTTCTCATGCACTGGGATTCCAAAAGCTTCGCCAATAGCTGCAGGAGTGAGGTTGGCGAATACTTGACCATCTGGTGAAACAATAGACCTGTGATCAGGCTCATAGCAATTAGCACACTCCATCATCAGCTCTGGACATTGAATAGCTGGCGGGAAACCAAAAACTGCAAATAATCCACTTCAAACAATATTGTGAGAAGTGATTGAAGGACGATGACTGCCAACTCCCATTATCCAACTTTTGAAAGCCTCCATGTTGAAAGATCCTAAATTCATATCAGCCAGCTTGCTCAACTTTGAAGTGAATTTTGACTCTGGCAGGAAAGGCTTGCTCAGCTTCTTGATAACAGCCTGCCTGGATGCACCATTGCTATCTCTGCCAGTTGCTCTTACTTCAGCCATCCTGCAAAATAATAAACAACCATCAGCAATTAACTTAGAAAAATAATAAAATAACATGGGGCTGCCAGTCGACTTTAAGAATTTGAGAAGTTGCAACATTCTATTTCATTTGCAAACCTCAACTTCTCCTCTAACAATCTCGAACTTTCAACACTTAGAAAGTTTCCGAGCAAGCTTCAGCAACTTAAACTCTTAGCAAATTTTCTAACAACTTCACACTTTGAGAAAATCGTCCAACTTCACCTCAACACTTAGACTTTTTAAATTCGCACTTCACAAGTCTTCTCAATGTTCAGCTTCAAAAAATCTTCTTCTTCAAATCGAATTTCTTCAACAACTCAACTCAGCCACAAACTTACCTCTGCAAGCTAGAATCGAACTTCTTCAGCTGGTGAAAAAAAATGAATAAACTTTCAGCTCATATAGGCAAGTCGAATTCTAGAAGGAAGCCAATTTTAGCTAATGCATTAAATTTCCACTACTTCACAGCAGTGTTGACGTGGTTTTTGTGACCGCACCAAACAGCAGAACAAAATAGTCCGAAGGCTACTCCGTTCTCTCTTGATCAAAGTATTCCGTGTGCTAAGATTGCGAGATAGATCACACGTTCAACTCCAAGGTTCCGAAATACTTGGAACACACTCAGTCGGTTGATGTGTATTGCTGTGCTCTTACGAGGGGACTTACACAATTGTTCGGGCTTCTTGCAGTTAACAACAGATAGATGATTCGAAGGGGATTTTGTACGTATGATTTGGCAATATAGTATGTTTTCCTAAAGCTAACCAGAAATGTACGGAAAGTAAAGGAGTATAAGGCCTAAGAAACTTATATCCTATTCTAAATGCAGGATGTGTGGAGTTCAATTTTGGTAGACTTCAACCGAATTTCACCTAGCCTCACGTCGGACAGCCTCAGTAAAATTGGTGCAATCTTCAAAGGGGATAGCAAGAGATGTTCAAATTATAATTTAGCATACATACACCATCAGAACGACGCATATAGGTATACAAATCACAATCGAAGTTAAACTCAAGATAATTTCCAGTCGACCACGCAAGGGGGACTTATCATCAACAAGCCGCTAGTGGTATGGAATGAAAGAAGCTACCTCAATAAAACACCACACATCAAAGTAAACTACTTGCATGAAAATTAAGCTACTTGGATTCGAAAGGAAGAAGATACCTTGCTAGCTATTCATGACAAGACGAATTCCCCGATCAATGAAAAGATCTATTATCATGAAAGTGTTACACAACAATCTCCACAAAAGTTTTCAAAGGGAAAACTTTCTTTCTTCTCCACACTATGCTATCAAACAAAAATGCTAACTCTGCTCTACTCTCTAGCTCTAAAGCTAATGTCTAATAACTACTTCTAATCTTCTAATGAATTACAAATGAGGGGGACTCCCCCTTTATTGAAAGCAACAACTAAACTATGAAAGCAAGACAACTAATCTAAACAAAAACAAAAATTTTAAGCGAACAACAATCAAAAGACCTAAGTACATACAACTCCTAGCATGATTTCTCAGGATGTTCAGTAACAGCAAAGTAGTAGTCATAGTACGAAGTCTTGCAAACTTGTCTTTAAACTCAGAAAAATATTCTTTCAAAGGACAAATCTGAAATTCAGGCAAAACTTCAGGAAAGATTAGTAATTGTGGCAACTCATCTAGACCATGATTAATCCATAAACAAGTTTTCTTTCCTAAATCTCCATAATCAAAATGATATTCTTTGTAGCAGATAGTAGGGAAAGATACAATCTGATGGTCTTCATTCACTGGCCTGAATTCTTGTCTGTCGTCCATTGCTTCATCAGGAGGTCGAAGTTGATGGTGAACCATACCACTTGCATCTAAAACGTGTGGATGATCCAAACTGGGAGGAGTGGGGCGGGAAATAAATTCAAGAGGGCATTTGGAAACTTGGATCATTTCATGCGCTGGCTCCTTTTGAATACCTAACAATGGTTCAAGCCCCAACCCGAATTGCTCTTTGTCAAGCAGTATTTCATTTGTTTCAATTTCATCAAGCAACTCCTCCATGACTGTGAATAATGGATCAAGTGCTGACGCAAAATGCATTTCATATTCTGCCTCCATTTTGGTAGCCCATTGATCATCAAACACATCATCTTGACTTAAGCTGCTTATCATCTCTTCCATCTTGTTCATGCATGGTTGAACCTTTCCATCAGGGAGCATTCCCTCTTGAAGTGTACCGAAATTGCATAAGTCTTTCACATCATCTCTTCTTTGAGCTAAGTCCTTCGTTTCTGGTTCTTGATGGTCTTCAATAGCTCGCAATCTAGTACATTCATTCACTTTTGTATGCTGACAATTGCCTTGGGTGGTTTCTCTTCATTGGATGTATCCCACTGCTTCTTTAATCTTTGCTCCAAAAGCTTCTTGTTCTAGCGTGATGTAGGAATAGTCTTCATCTGCTTGCTCCCTAAGCTCAATCACATCATCCTGTTGTAACTTATTTTCCGTGATATCATCTTCATTTGGTGCTGAAAATGTTTGTGTGGCATATTCAATCCATCCTTTTTCTTTGAAGAATCCATATGGTAGCACTGGCAATCCGAGGCGACTTCTGGCGAAGTTGATGGCTAGTTCACATGTTGTGCAAGTGAACTCTGGATGAGGTGCGTTGTGAATCTGACACCAACGAGGGAGCAAAACACCTTTCAAGCAAACATTGCCAAGTTCCAATTGACCTTGGATCCTAAGTATGAATCTTGCGAAAGCCTCATTCACAACTTCTGGAAGGCTATAATCATCAGGTTCTACATCCAAAACTCCTGGCTTGGGAACATCCCAAAAGAAAAATTTTTCTTGGAGAACAAGCTCTATCCTTGAGAGGAATGTTAAGCAACTGATTTCTTCGTGTTGGGAGGTCTCATGAATTCGACATCTTCCTGGCAAAGCAAACATAGACAAATTCTCGGGCCACAGCTGTGCATTCAATCTTTCATGAATCTGAGCAATATCTGTAAGACTGTCTTGAGAGCAAGAAATGTGCCCATCCATTGAGAAATCTCTTTTTTGATTTTTTTGAATTTTTTAACTTTTCACCTTTT
>VDFB02062947.1:0-23404 GCA_007258455.2 Sequoia sempervirens
ATGTTCTTCTTTTTCTGGACATTTCCTTGATTTGGAGGTTTTTCAGTCCTTCAATCACCTTTGATATCTTTTTGGAGTAGAGTTTTGTTCCCACGAGGTTTTCTCTATTTCTCCGCTTTATAGAGATCTTCTGTTTGTACATGGGTACCTTACTTGGCCTTGTTTGTCAGGACCCATCTTTGCTTTCATGCATCTTTTCTTAGTGTTTTAGCTACTTCCTAAGTTCATCTTAAGGGGGGGTGTTAGAGTAATAAGTTGTTTTACTTAATTAATTTAATCATATTGGTTAATTAATTAAGTCACTTATCACTTTAGTTACTTAAGCTAAACTTAGGCACATTAATAATTAATTATTTATTAATTATTAAGTGTGCAAACTAGGGTTTCCCTTTTGGGTTTCTTGATCTCCTTTTATAAGGATTGATCTCATTGTAATTATTAATGGGAGAATATCTGTAGCTTTCATATCTTCTTGAAAGTTTTCTCTCTTCTGTAGCTTTTTCTTGTTGAAGTTAATTGCATACATTTGTTTGCAGATCTCTTGCGTGGAAGGTGTATTTGTTTGTGTTTGATCCTTTGGCTCGTGGTTTTGTGCTTGTTTCACAATTCCAACAAAATATTGTCAAACTGTGCTCTACCAAATATCTAGGATGAAGATTAATAAACTATGTAGGAAACATTTTTTTGAGTAACCTAGAGTCTCCCTACTAGTGAAACCATTTGTGATTGTCATTTTGTGTTTTTATTTTCCACTTTAAGAACAAACATTCTCACATATATTCAAGGAGGGTTCAATAGAGAATGGAATGCCCAAATATTTGACAATCTTATTTGTCCCCCCATTGCCATTTCCCCCAGCAAGACAATATGGAGGGGTATGGTGCCAACTTAAAATTGTAGACATGATTTGATATTTTGGCCCCAAAAGATACATAAAAATACTCAATCTCTTAATCATGTTGTAAAAATTATTCTTTTTCAAAATCAACAAATAAAGTAGTATCATCAATGAATTGAGCATTTAGTAATTTCTCTTGGTTAGGGAGACAAATTTCTCTAATTGGGAGGCTCAAGAGATTGGCTCTCACAATATAATATAGTGCATCAACATATATTACATAAAGAGCTAGGGAAATAGGACATCCTTGCTTGATAGGTCTTCCCAAAGGGAAGAGTCTAATAAGATCACCATTTATCTCAATTTGGGAGGAAGAGTCTCGAAACAAAATACTAATCCAATTGAAAAAAATATGTGAGAAACCCATGGTTTGTACGACATAGAACACAAAGGGTTAGTCTATCGTATCATAAGGTTTTTTAAATTCTAGTAACAACATGCCAACTTCTTGATTGGTTTGTTTGGCAGGCAGTGCATAGTTTCCTAGCTAGTAATCAAGTTTTCTAGAATGTATATCTCCTTAATGAAACCAATTTGAGTTAGAGAAACCACTTTCCTTAAAATATCAATCAATATTATTGCAAGTGTCTTTGCTAGAATCTTGTAGGAGACATTAAACAAGGTAATTGGTCTCTAGTTATTGACTTGAGTTCTATTTCCATCCTTAGGGATAAGCTTAATAATCCACTTGTTAATAGATTTCCCTTAGGTATCTTTATCAAATGCATCTTTATACAAATCCATCAATTGATCAACAATCCAATCTTTATAGAACACAATGGGTAACCCATCAACACAAATTAGATTTACCATTACTAAATGAATTAGTGCTGTATTTTATTTCCTCTTTTGAAATAGGTTTGATTAGTTTGTCCACATCTTCCTCATAATTTTTCCTTCAAATGACCTCCCTACAAAATTCTTTCGATACTTTACCTTTATCATTATCCTGAGAGGAGAACAAGTTTTTGATAGAAGGAAAGGAAGACATCTTTCATCAAAGATGAATCACTTACCAATCTTTTATTACACTCAATTGGGCCCATATTCTCTCAATTTTTTTTTCCTTAAACATATTGATGAAGTATTTTGAACCACTAGTCCTTTTTGAATCCAATTGGCTTTAGCTCTTATCCTAGCCCCCTAGATTCTATAATTCTTGAGCCTTCTAATTTTTTTCCCTTACCATACTCATAAGGATAATTGGGCCATACTTAAATTATTGCAATTGCCTTTCAATAGATAGAACTTTTTCTTGCAATATGTTTTGTAGCTTCCTTCTTTCTAATGCCTTTTTATTTTACACTATTTGAAGGATTTTCTCCCAATCCAAAGTAAAATTCTCCCATATCTTAATCACCGAGTCATTGTTCTAACAAATTTTAGTAATATTAGTAAAATTTTTGATCCCCTCACTACAATCTTGGTCATTAAGAATAGAGCTATTAAGTTTAAGCCAATGAGACTTTTTGGAGTTAGAACTGGGAGACCAAGGGCCAACAGTAATAATGGATTCAATTGGAGAGTATGATAAAACATTGTTGCTGGCACAACTTGGATGGGGTTTATATTATCACTATATTCAAATTTGAAAAAATCTTTATTAACATAAAATATGTCAAGCCTAGAATACACCCCTTTTCCTTGGTTCTAGTTATTGCACCATGTAAACCAAATTTTCTTATTGCTAGATTTACCTTTTTTCGAGGGGTCCATCAAAGTCTTTTCATTTTGGCCCAAAGAATAATTTGTTACTATTCCATAGTTTCTCTTTACCCCCAGTTTTTTCCTCTTTATATTCAATCATATTAAAATCCCTAACCCATATCCTTGGCACTTTAGGGAAGGACATGCCAATCAAGACCATAACAAACATCTTTCCCTATAATCATTAGGGGCATACAAAGAGAAAATCCCAAAAGTATTTCTATTTTTATCAACAATAACCCAAGTCACTCTATTACACGGAGAAGATCCAATCTCTGTTGTCAGAGTAATCATGCATTAGCTAATAATTAATTGATTATTAGTCTAATTCATTTCATGCACTTAAGGTAAACTTAGGAGTGTTTTTTTTTGTTAACTAAAGTGAGCTATTATTAGATCATTTTGTCTCATCACATAGGATGTTGATATTTGCTTGCGGATTTAATCCTTTTTGATTATTTAGGCTTTGTTTTATGTAGCATCTAACTCTCATTATTTATCTTTTATTGATCTCTCTTGAAGATTTCCTCCTTTGTGCTCATTCTTGGCAATTTTTTCATGATTGCGGTAGATTATTTTTTGCAATTTCTTATGCGAAAGCAAAGAGCTGAAATGCGAGCTTGATCATGGTCTGTTTGCTCACTCTAACATCTCAAGCAAAACAAGTCGATTTCTGATAATTCGTCATCATCCCTAGCTTATTCATGAAAAGGGAATCTGCGCGTGGCTTTTCAAACGTAAGCTTGTTTGGGGTCAGAATCAATGATTACACCGGCTCATTTCCTCTTGTAGAAATAATTCATGGTTGAAGTTTGGCTTTGGGTTGGCAAAATCGAATGGTATTTTTTGCCAGGGAGCCTAGTCTCCCCACTCTGTTAAATTTTTTACAATCTAATTATTCATTTATTCATCAGAGAGGTATTGATGCTCTGGTTCTTGCAGATTCTCGTAAAAGTACTGGAATTTTTTCATCTTTTTTAGTTCTTCTCTCATCTGAGCCTCTAAGTTTTTCCCCTTTGTTGGGGTCGCCTGAGATTGATTTCACCTCAGAGTCCTTATTGAAGAATAAGTGCTTTTTATGGGCCTAAATCATCTTTTTATTATTATTTTCTTCTAACAATTTCATCTTAATATAATCCCTAGAAGTTCTAATGTTCAATAGAAGTTGTTGGACTTTGGCGACCTTAATTTTGTGTTTTTAACATTGGCATTAATTCTTTCTAGAATGAGTTGTGAAACATTTTTTCTCAAAGGCTCTCTCTATATATATAGCCTCATTTTAAGGCTTATTTCTCCTTTATCTTTCTCTCCTTTAGATTTTATAACTACAAAATCTCCACTAGAGAGCAGGTCATCCATTGGTGGAGCCATATTTGCTTCCATGTTGACATACCAAGAATCTGATGAAGATCTTGAAGTTGTATTTTTCATTATCCATTTTTGTAGGGTTGATCATTATTTTTATTTTTTTGAGATTTTCTTGAAGGATTTATTTGAGGTCTTAGCCATCATTGGGCATTCTTTTCCACAATGGCTGTTCATTTTACAAAAATAATAAGTATTTAAGCCACCCAAAAGAGAAATTTCATAATTAATAGATTCATCTCCTAATTAAACACTTAGAATGTTAGGGGAGTCCACTCCAAAGAATAAAAAAATTAACACCCTAGTATTTAAGTGGAGTAGAGTAATTCTAAATTATTTCGATTGCAAGAAATTAGCCATGGGATCAAGAATGAATGGAATAAATTCTCATAGATGCAGGGGGACATTCTAAACCTTAACCCACCTAGGGGTAAAGCTATTAATCACCTCCTCAAGTCTAGAATCTATAGACAAGGAATATCTCTAAACATTGACTACCCCACATTCCAAAATTATTTATTAGTAACCCTTTTTGACCTATAACACAGGTTTATAAAAAACCACAAACAAACCCTTTTGAATCATCTTGCAAAAATTGGCATATATACCCATTTTTTTTCCCCACATTGCCTAACAAGTCATCAATGTTTTTTGGAAGACATAAAATTACTATCCAAGCAAACAAAAAATATAGTAACATTTTTTTTTTCCTTATTCCGAACAACCTGCAAGATTTTCAAATTTGGTGAAGTGGAGAGGGTTTTAGGCTTTAAGAGGTCCTTACCATTTTCTCCTCCTCCAAGTCCTCTTATTTTGAAGTTGTTGTTTTCTCCCAACTTTCCAACTTTGCGCTTGAGGCTTCCTCCATAATTTTTCTTAGCCACTACGAAATATTGTGGTCTTTTGGAATTAACCCTTCTAAACCACCAATAATTTCCTTGTATTACAGTTTGAGAGTCTTTTAGGAATCTAAATCATCAAGTGAGTTACCTACAACATTATCTTCACTTTGTTCATGTGAGTCTTTATTGATCCGATCTCTCAAAACATCACCAACCTAGCCTTCTTGAGTAGACATAAATGTTGATTGAAGGGTGATAAATGACTGTCAAGTTATAATAATAATAAAATAATGGATGTCGACAAAAAGTGATGCCCAATGGGAGAGCACTAGGCTCACACAATGAGGGGCCATGTTAGTGAACCAACAAGGGACCACAAACACATAAATTTAAATTCAAAAAGGTACACAACAAAATAATACTAAACACTTAAAACAATACCCTAACAAATCCAATCTAGGACACAAAACTCCAGACCAACCACACCCAAAACAAGATAGAAAATCTAAATAGAAGAATTAAGGAGATCAAATACACCAAGAGCAATAGAGAACAACAATCTGAGACTCCTCATGTGAGAAGAGGATCTCAAGAGAGGAACAATGGAGGATGACCAATTGTCTCCCTCAGAGTTCCTTCCTTAAATCCTCATTGTTGCTCCTTGACTTTCTAAAGATTTTATTTTCAAAATTTTATATATGATAATTGTGAAACACAAAAAATCTTATTTTCAAAGATCTTAAATTTTATATTTTATATTTTTACAATTTTATTAAAAAAATAATTTCTAATATTCTAATTTAAAATTTTTAAAAAATTGAAAACTCTAATGTCAAAACTAATACTCCAAAATTATGAATTTCAAGACTTAAGATTTGGAAAAATATTAAATATTAAATTTTTATATTCTAAAACCTTAATTTTATCAACTTTGATTTCCATATCTTAATTTGAAAAATATTAACAAACTAATTTTTTTTTAATTTTTTTTTGAATTTAGTAAAAACCAATTTCTAAAATTTTAAGATTTTAAATCTTTAATTTTAAAAATCCTAATTTATACCAAAAAAACATCATAAACTTAAAATTTGAAAATTTTAATTATAATATCTCTAATTGTAGAACTAAAACTAGCATATATATATATATATATATATATATATATATTACAAAATTAATAATATATATAAAATTGCCAAGAGATATCCTTTTTGAGGCCCCTATTATACTTTTATGTGAGGAATTGATTTTAAACAATAGGCGCCTCAAGAAGGATATCTCTTAGTGTTTTTATATATATCATTAATAAATAATATATATATGCTAGTAGCATTCAAAATGCAACATGGAAGAGAAAATTATTAGGGTTATGATTAGGGTGAGTGTTAGGGTTGGGATTAGCATTAGGAATATGGTTATAGTTACAATTAGTTTGGTTCATGGGAAGGGTTAGGACTTGAAATTATGATTAGTGTTAAGATTACCGATACGATCAAAATTGGGGTTATGATTACAATTACGATCAAAATTTGAGTTATGATTACAATTACAATTACAATTAGAGTTATGATTAGGGTTAGATATACAATTAGCATTGGTGTGAGTGTTAGTGTTAGTATTAGTATTAGGGCTAGGGTTAGTGTTAGGGTTGGGGTTCACATTAGGAATAGGGTTAGGGTTACAATTAGAATAGGGTTAGGATTACAGATAGAATTAGGATCAAGGGTAAGGTTAGGATTAGGATTAGAGATATAATTAGGGTTAATGTTATGATTACAATCAGGATTAGAGTTATAGTTAGGGTTAAACAATTTATTAGTATTAAGGTTGGGGTTAGTGTTACTGTTAGTATTAGGGTTAGGGTTAGGGTTAAGATTAGGGATAGGGTTAGAGATCAAGAAAATGGTTAGGGTTAGGATTAGAGACAAAATTATGATTCAAGTTGAGGTTAGGGTTAGAGATAGATTAAGAATTAGGTTTGAGGTTAGCATTAGTATTAGGATTAGGGTTAGGGTAAGGGTTAGAGATATAATTTGAATTAAGTTTGGGTTTAGAATTAGAATTAGGGTTAGGTTTAAGGTTAAGATAAGGGATAAGGTTAGAGATTAGGAAAATGGTTAGGGTTAGGATTAAAGACAATTAGGATTCAGGTTGAGGTTACTGTTAGAGATAGATTAAGAATTAGTGTTAGGGTTAGCATTAATATTAGAATTAGGGTTAGGGTAAGGGTTAGAGATATACATAGAATTAGGTTTGGGTTTAGCATTAGAATTAGGGTTAGGGTTAGGATTATAGATAAAATTATGATAGAGGGTAGGGTTAGGGTTAGGATTAGAGTTATTATTAGGATGAAGGGTATGTTGAAAAATGAGGTGTTTTCTTAGCTTAATACTCTGTAAAAATTTAATATTGCTGATCTAAGTAAGCTCTTTCTTTGTTACATATATTCTTTGTGGTTGATTATCTTGATTAATTCATTTTACTATTGTAGAATGAAGAGAGAAGTTGATAGAAGAACTAGACAAGATATTAGAAAGATCACACAAGATGTATCGTGGAGAGAGAGGCACTTTAGGAAAAACTCCAACAAAAGAATTATTCTATTATTCAATCTCAGGAATTACAATAGCTCAATTCTTGCTTGAAGGTGCTATTTTGCAATATTTTATTGCTGCAAATCACAATTATCAAGAAGCTCTCTTCAACTTAGATGAGATATAGAGACATTAACCTTGTAATCTCTGATGACATGAAATTACAATGCACAAGCTCAAGCCTTAAGAAAGGTATGCCATATTGCTTCAAGTTGAGTTCTGCCGTGAAGACCAAAGCTTAGAACATGTGCTTTACCCATTTGGGCGTCCCAAACAGAAGCTACAACTCATCCTTCACTTGATTGATAATTTTGGCTCTTCCTCCAAAGATGGCTTAAAAGAGGTCCCATAGAGCCTTCAAAAATATCTTATGCATTTGAGGTTGAATTTCGAGAGAGAAAGCATCTTGGGCACCCAAGTTGGCTCAAGTGATTTCCTAGTTAAGCTGAAAACATTGCCTCAGCTTTTATTCCCAAAGAATGGTCATCCCTTAGCTTTGGAGGTAGTCCACAGTGTGACATTAGCACAACTCAATGTTATTAATACATGCATTCCAGGTTAACAACAACCTACATGCGAAACTAAAAGCCCAGACAAGCCAGAACCCCGCCGAGCAGGAACTAGTGATTACGGTGAACTAATCTAAACTAAACTGAATTGAACTTCAAACATGTAAACATCAAATCCTAACTCTTAGGATCTTTACATGCATTTAGAAGTGTTAACTATTACTCTATATAGTTAACTAAACACAAGGTGAGTTTCACCTTACCATGTGTGCACCCACATGCTCCTATTATTTAGGAATAACTACAAATTTCAATTTCATGATTTATTTCATCCAAATAATGAATCTCATCCTAATCTTAGTGTTGTTGAACACATTCCAAGTCTAGGAGATACATGCGAGGAAATATTAAATGTTTAGGATTTTAATTAAATGCATCCTTTTCCAACATTCTCCATAGGCAATGGTATACGTACGGTGTACTACCAAGCAAGACCAGCTAAGCAAATTACAAGACTCAAGGCCAATGGCCTTCTTGCACCAACTAATCAAACCATGCTAACTTCAAATGCAACCTGCATAATCATGAAGCTTCCAAGAAAATTATTAAAACCAAGAGAACTTATTATGTATGGTTTCATAAGATAATCTATAACATTAATTAAAGAGTTAACTTTCTCAATTAATACCTTCCCATTATCAACCAAACCATTACATTTCCCAAGCCTCTGTATCCAAACCACCTCTTTAGAGGTATGCTAAACCACCGAGTGTGTTGAATTCACATTCAACCAAGGTGTAGGCTCCTTGGTCTTTTTTGTTAAAAAACTTTTCTCACAAGTAACCATTCCAACAAATGTCTCTTACCATAAGAGAACTCCAGCCCACCTATTTCTCCAAGTATCCATGAGGACCTGTAACCAACCAATCCATGCCAAACTCCATTACCATGCCCTTTCTGGCGAACTAATCAAACAAATGATTAATGCCCAATGCTTGAGAGAACTACACAAGATCAATGTCAAATCTCAGCCTTGAACATAAACATGACATCCATGATCTAACCATCCTCTTTAGGGAGATCACATGCATCATAACATACTTATACATCCTAGTCTCAAGAGAACCATGTATTATTCCAAACTCTAAATGCATATCAAGAGTAAACCATGACATCAATAACAAATATACTCTAAACCAAGAAACCATATCTCTAATCACATGGAGATAACCTTACCAATGATGTATCCAAGTCACTGCCAATAACTCCCACTGAATTGTGGTACCGAGTTACACATGGCATCGTGACTATCATCCTTTCTATGAAGATTACTCTGAAACATGAAGCAAAGAGTTATCACAAACAATATTAGCTGAAATAACCAATGCATCATTACTATCATCCAAGGACTCCTCTGTAGAAGAATCAAAACTTTCTTTCTTGTTCTTACAATCCTTCTTCACATGTCTTGGTTTCCCACAGTTTCAACACTTTACCTTACTCCATCCTTCTGACTTACCCTTCCCTTCCTTGTTTCCCTTAGGCTCCTTTTTCTTAGGCCTACCTTTTACAAACAAAATCTTGAATTCCTCCTTGAACTTCCTCCTCATCTCCTCACGATGAGAGTAGGAATAATGTTATTAGGATCACGCCGAGCTCCACTAGTACATGATTGAATTTCCAGGAATCCTGAAGTAAAGAAAAAAGTAATAAAATGCTTATCCCTCATCCCTCTAAAGCTTTTACATCTACAGATGCTAACTGACTGAGAATTAAATTGAAAGTATTTAAATGTTGTGCAACAGATTCACCATCTTTCATTTTCAATGAATACAACTGCCTTTTCAGATACAACTTATTGGTGAGACTCTTAGTTTGATAAATATCCCCTATTCTTTTCCATAATTTATATGGACTAGTTTCCACTGAAACATTTAAAAGAACAACATCAGCAAGACATAACCTTATTGTTCCTATTGCCTTCTTATCTAACTTAGCCCAATCTTCATATGAAATAGTTGTAGAGTGTCTTTGTTTTTATTATTAACAGCTAACCGATCTCTTTCTTCAGAGATCTTCCATTTTAATTTCCATTTCATAGTTAGAACAATTGAACCTTTCAATATCTAACCTTGAATTCATTGTAACAAAACTTAATTCCAAAATCAACAAATTACTAAAATAATAAGAGCTCCTACTGAGCCAATAAATCCTTCAAAATTTAAGAGAATGGCATCCCAATACTCTACCCAACCTCAGCTCTGATACCAAATGTTGAAAAATGAGGTGTTTTCTTAGCTTAATACTCTGTAAAACTTTAATATTGTGGATCTAAGTAAGCTCTTTCTTTGTTACATATATTCTTTGTGGGTGATTATCTTGATTAATTTATTTTACTGTTGTAGAATGAAGAGAGAAGTTGATAGAAAAGGAACTAGACGAGGATATTAGAGATACACACAAGATGCATTGTGGAGAAACCATGGGAAAAACTCCACCAAATTATTCTATTATTCAATCTGCGGATTACAATATGGCTCAATTCTTGCTTGAGAATCTTCTTATATTTTACACCAATCTTCTTCACACCTACAAATCCCTACAATTATCCAAAACTCTCTTCAGCAAGATGAGATACTTAGAGACAATATGCAACTTATGTCTCCAAATCTTGAGTAATTACAATGCACAAGCTCAAAGCCTTAAGAAGATGCATGCATATTGCTTGGGATTTAGGAGTTCTCTCTTTGTGAAGACAAGCTTAGAACATGTGCTTTACCCATTTTGGCGTCCCAAACTAAAGCTACAACTCATCCTTCACTTCAGTGATAATTACAAAGCTCTTCCTCAAAGATGGTGCCCAAAAGAGGGTCCCACTTAATAGAGCCTTCAAAAATATCTTATCATGCATTGGGGTTAATTCCAAGAAAGCATCTTGGGCACCAAAGTTGGCTCCAAGTGATTTCTAGTTAACTAAAACATTTACTCAACACCATTCCCAAAGAATGGTCATCCCATATGATGCTTGGAGGTAGTGTATGCAAGTATGCGATATTATTATTAGTCATGCATTCAAGTTAAAGCGGAAGTTAACTAACAGCAAAAGCTGAGAGACAAGTGAACCATAATTGGTGAGGCAGATTAGTGAGGTGGCCCAGGCCCAGGCCCAGATTGAACTTCAAACATGCAGGCATCGGAAATCTCAACTCCTGGGATGTTAGCTGTTATACTGTATAGTTCTTGAACACAAGGTGAGTGTCACCTTACCATGTATTGCACCCACATGCTTTCTATTATTTGGGAATAGCTGCAAATGTCAAATTTCCTAACAGTTATTTCATCAAATAATTAATCTCATCCTAATCTTGGTAGACATTGAAGACTACGTTCAAAGGAATCTAGGAATGCCTTGAAATAATAATTAATGTTTAGGATTTGCAATTAAATGGCATCCTATTTCCAACAGGGTAGGGTTATGTTTAGGGTTAGGGTTAGAGATAGAGATTGAATCAAGGTTATGATTAGGATTAGGAAATTAGGGTTATGATTAGGATTATGGTTATGATTAGGGTTAGATGTATATAAATAGCATTATGGTTAGGATTAAAATGTTAATATTATTATTAGGGTTAGGGTTAGGATTAGAGATAACACTAGGATTATGGTTGGGGTTAATGTTAGTATTGGAAATTGGGTTATGTTTAGGGTTAGGATTAGTATTAGGGCTAGGTTTAGTATAACTATTACAATTACGGTTAGGGTTAGGGTTAGGGTTAGTGGTAAAATTAGAATTTGGGTTGGGTTAGAGATAGAATGAGGAATAGAGTTGGGAGTAGTGTTAGAATTAGAATTATGGTTAAGTTAGGGTTATGGTTAGAGATAGAATTAAGGTTTTGGGTAGGGTTAGGGTTATAATTAGAAATTAAATTAGGGTTATGGTTAGTGTTAGGATTATAATTAAGGTTAAGATTAGGGTTATATTTATTAGGGTTAGGGTTAGTATTAGGGTTAGGGTTATAGTTAGTTATAGAAATAGGTTTAGGGCTTATATTAGGATTAAGGTTAGGGTTACAATTAGGATTATGATTAGTGTTTACAGGTTAGGGTTAGGTGAGGTTTAGAGTTAGAATTAGAGTTTGGATTATAGTTAGAGATAGAACTAGCATATATATATATAATATTTATTAATAATATATAAAAATGCTGAGAGATATCCTTTTCAAGGTGCCTATTATACTTTTATGTGAGGAATTGTTTTTTAAAAAATAAGCACCTCGAGAAGGATATCTCTTAGTGTTTTTATATATATATTATTAATAAATAATATATATATGCTAGTAGCATTCACAATGCAACATGGAAGAGAAAATTATTAGGGTTATGATTAGGGTTAGTGTTAGGGTTGGGATTAGCATTAGGAATAGGGTTATGGTTACAATTAGTTTGGTTCATAGGAAGGGTTAGGATTCAAAATTATAATTAGGGTTAAATTTATTGTCACAGTCCGAGAGGAATTAGAGTTGATTACAATTGATCAAAGGTGGGTTATGATTACATTACAAATTAAAATTAAGGTGCAGAGATTAGGGTTAGATATACAATTAGCATTGGGGTTGGTGTTAGTGTTAGTATTAGTATTAGGGTTAGGATTAGGGTTGGGTTTCACATTAGGAATAGGGTTAGGGTTACAATTAGAATAGGGTTAGGATTATAAGGAGGCAGAATTATGATCAAGTGTAGGGTTAGGATTAAGATTAGAATAATTAGAGTTGTCTAGATTTACAGTTGGGTTGAGAGTTATGGTTAGGGTTAAGCTTACAGCACATTTTAAGTATTAAGGTTGGGGTTAGTGTTATTGTTAGTATAGGAGTTAGAGGTTGGGACTGGGGTTCAGGTGCAGGAATGGGAGTTAGAATCAAAAAGAAAATAGTTAGGATTAGAGACAAAATTATGATTTAGGTTGAGGTTAGGGTTAGAGATAGATTAAGAATTAGGTTTGAGGTTAGCATTGGTATTAGGATTAGGGTTAGGGTAAGGGTTAGAGATATAGTTTGAATTAAGTTTGGGTTTAGAATTAGAATTAGGGTTAGGTTTAGGTTAAGATTAGGGATAAGGTTAGAGATTAGGAAAACAATTAGGGTTAGGATTAAAGACAAAATTAGGATTCAGATTGAGGTTATGGTTAGAGATAGATTAAGAATTAGGGTTAGATTTAGCATTAATATTAGAATTAGGGTTAGGGTAAGGGTTAGAGATATAATTAGAATTAGGTTTGGGTTTAGCATTAGAATTAGGGTTAGGGTTATGATTATAGATAAAATTATGATAGAATGTAGGGTTAGGGTTAGGATTAGAGTTATTATTAGGATGAAGGGTAGGGTTAGGTTTAGGCTTAGGGTCATAGATAGAGATTGAATCAAGGTTATGATTAGGATTAGGAAAGCAAAAGATGAAGATTTATATAAATTATTAGGAAAGAGAAACGGTTCTTGCAACCGTTATAGAGTGGAAGATTATACATGCAAAATGGAATGGGCATTAATGTAATTCATGTGCAGTACATACCATTTCATAGGCCATAAGATACAAGTGATAGCTTCCACTATTGTCAGTTATCCGTTTCATAACACACGCCACCATTCTACCTTCCATGCATTCTACTGTCAATTAGATGTCAAATTTTACATGAAGAGTTTTTGTTGACGGAGGTTCTTCTCACCCTTGTGTGACTCTAGAACCCCTATGGGCGTAAAAATAGAACTCTTTTTTTTTTATAATAATTATGAAATTTTGAAATTGAACAAATTATAATTGTATAATTACAGTTTCTGGAAGAGAGGCAGATCTGAGATGACGCGACAAATCGACATGGGCAGAGCAAGTGGAGCAGGAATGTCTAATGGAGGAGCTAAGGGAGAGGGAACACTAGTATCAACGAGGTAATCAACTCCAGGAGCGAGCTGAGGGCAAGGAAGATAGGTGGCATAAATCCGATGGGACCCAGGATTACAATGTTTGAGAATGAGGAAAATTTCAATGTGGAGACTACGACGATGCCTACGGAGGAAGGAAGTTTTGCAACAGACCAAAATATGAAACGTGTTTCAAGCACACAAGGGAAGGAACCGGAGGTGAAGCTCAGTTGCCCTCGATGCGAAACAACAAGGAGTAGAAATTCCTTCAGGAAAACTGGCATCAGGGCGGAAAGGAAAGATGGTCGATGCTGCTGAGGCGCGAAACCTTTTATGAACGTCGATTAGGGCCAACATTAAAAAACCAATCAAATAAAAATCGGTTTAACGGAAAAAGGCAAGGAGGTAACAAGGGCTGGGGAAGAATGGACCAGCGATTCGACTCACGAAGCTGGAGAAAAGAATGGTGATAGGAGCCAAATCGTAACCCCAAAGTGATCGAGGAGACCACCATTGGAACACATGAGCAAATTTACCAGGCCGCCACAGGTGTGAATAAAATCCCTCTAAACCCTAGATACCCAAGGAAATGCATTTCTGTCTTTTGGAAAATGAAACTTTAAAGAGAGAAATGGATTGAATGAAAGAAATAATTTTCTTCCTAAAATGGGGAGGGAAATGGCCTGCTTTCTGTAAACTATGGCAGTGGTGTGATCGAAATTGGGGGAGTGATGTATCAATGAAATTGCTCCCAAATGACTTCTTTGTCGCTGAATGCTCGGAGGGATCAATAATAAGGAAAATTTTGAATCAGGGTCCATTCACAATGGATGGCACATGTTTCTCCCTAAAATATTGGGAGACTAACTTCAATCGGCTAAAACAATCCATCGAAGAGATTTCGATCTGGGTAAGGCTATACAATGTACCAGTATAATATTAGAATTTGGAAACCCTAAAGGGTATAGGAGACAAGTCGGGAAATTTTGTGCGCATCAATAATACTTTGGGAGAGAGAAATTTTGGAATGTATGTCAGAATATGTATTAACGTCAAACACTATCCCCCCTCCCTGAGGAACTGGAAGTTAGGAAAAATTTCGATATATGGAGACAAAAAGTTGAGAGGGAGGACCAATTGGTTATATGCAACAGATGTCTTTCCAAAGGCCACCTTTCTGAAGATTGTCTACAGAATGCACACCCGAGGAACACATCGGAAGAGACAAACGTGAGATAAGAAGTCGAAGGAAGGATTAATTCATGTGGTGTAGAGATAAGTAGGGGTACGAATGTGGATTCGAAGAGGAAAGATAAACATAACGAAGATCTAGTGCATAGTCAGGCGGGGGAGACCTTGCTTGGAAACTCTGAGATCGAACCTAGGAAATGAAGACAAAGTAATTGCCGAAGAATTGTCGGGAGAGGAATTTTGAAATTTTGAAGAAGATGGCCCTACCCTGTTCCATGGGGAAGATAATGACACCGTTGTGGATCCAAAAAAGCAGGAAGAAAATGATCATGAACTGGTAAAATTATTGGACAAAGGATTTCGACTAATGGAAGGAGAATAAATAACACCAACAAAGGAGCTAAATCAAATAAAGGAAAGAGCAGAGGATGACTCAGAGGAAGAACTGGAGTATGACTCTGAAGAAGGAGAGATTGATATCATTGAATAAAGGATGATAGAGAAAATCCAAACCAAAATCAACAAACCTAGGTTAGGGGAAAAAGGCCAAAGGGGGAGGAAGTCAATCCGCGAGAGGTTAGAGATCGCAAGGAATGACAAGGGGCAAATGAAGCTTCTGTTAGGGAAGGGCGTTACCCTTCCTGAGTCGCCATGAAAAGTATAACATGAATGTTAGGGTCAGCCCCTAACATAAGGCGCAAATTGATCAAGCAAATAGTGATATAATTCTATTGCAAGAGACGAAGCTCTCACAAGAGGAGGCAACCATTTTAATGGCTATATGAAAAAGATGGGAGGGCACAGTAGTCCCTGCCTAGGGAACTTCTGGGGCCATGGGTGTGTTGTGTAATCCAAGGAGTGTGATTGTAGAACTAGTAGCTTATAGCTCCCACTAGCAGCTAGTCAAAGTTAAAAAACGATGGCTGTCAAAATAAATCTTTGTGGTTAATGTGTGTGGCCCTACGATGACAAATGCCAAAAGGAGTTATGGAAACAACTAATTGACATCAAATAGTTGCTCCCGGGTAAGAAAATCATCATAAGGGGGACTTCAATGGGACTAGGAACAATCTGTAGAAAAAAGGTGGATCCAGTAAATCTTCACAGGTTCAAAGGGCTTCCAACACTTCATTTCTACAATAGGGGTAAGAGACATAATGACAAAGAATGGGACATTCACATGGAAAAACATGAGGAGAGGTTTTTCATTGATCACAAAAAGAATTGATAGATTTTTGCTGGTTGGGGATTGGGAGTCAATCCCAACCACAATTTAAGCTTGGATTCTTCTAATGATGGGTTTAGATCATTACCGGATCCAACTAAAACTACAACTAGATAATATGCCTTTGAGAAACCCCTTCAAAGTCAAAAATATGTGGTTGAGAGACCCATCTTTGGAAGGAAAAATAGTAGAATGGTGGGGCACCAGATTAGGCAATGGTGGGTCAAATATGTATAATTTCTCAAAGAAGGTCAGATATGTTAAAATTCAGTTGAAAGAATGGAACAATTCTCATTTCAATAACATCTTCGAAACAAAAGCTAGGCTGAAAGAAGAACTGAAGGAGCTAAATGAAGAGGTGATTAATCATGGTATGTGTGAGAAAGTATATGATAAGGAAAAACATACATCACAAGAATACACCAAAATTCTACCAAGGGAAGAAATATTTTGGAGGTAGAAATCTTAGGAAACATGGCTTAAAGAAGGAGACAAAAACACAAAATTTTTCCATTTAAATATAAAGGGGAATAGATGTAGAAATAGAATCATAGAGATCACAAATAGGGATGGGGTGAAACTCCAAATTGATATAGAGATAAGTGAGGCAGTGTTGGCCCATTTCCAAGAACTTCTAAACAAAACTCCCTGGACCCCTCCCTAGAGAGAACAAAAATATTGCATTGTATCCCAAGGCGAATCTCCCAAGATTAGAATACCAATTTAAATAGAGAAGTTATAGAGAGTGAAGTCAAGAAGGAAATTTTTTAGATGGCCATAAACAAAGCCCCTGGCCCAGATGGTTTCCTGACAAGCTTCTCCTAAACCTTTTGGCACATAGTGGGTAAAAATATGATTGCAACAATTGAGTCTAAAAAGAAGGCCACGATGCTTGGAAGCTTAAACATCACTTTCATCACTTTGATACCAAAAAAGGAAAAGACTAAAACATTTGACAATTTTAGACTTATCTCTTTATGCAACACTACTTATAAAATAATAACAAAGGTCATGGCAAGTAGATTAATTTTTTTTTTGTCAAGCATCATCTCAGAAGAACAAAATAGTTTTGTACTTGGTCAGTCGATTTTGGAAGGGATTATCATAGCCCATAAGGCTATATATACTATAAGGAAACTCAAAATAGGGAAAATGTTGGTCAAAATTGATATTCAGAAGGCATATGATCAAGTTGATAGACAATTCCTATTGGATGTTTTGGAGTGTTTTGGCTTTGGCAAGGAATGGATTGATTGGGTTAAATACTGCATCTCCACCCCAAAGTTCTTAGTTTTGGTCAATGGCACACCTTATAGTTTCTTCCAAGCATCAAGTGGTATAAGGAAGGGAGATCCCCTCTCCCCCTTCCTATTCATCATAATGGCAGAAGCACTAGGAAGACTCATAGGGATGGTTTTTAAAAAGGATTATGGAAAGGAATAAACATAGCTCCAAACACAAGTGCAGTAACCCACCAATAGTTCACTGATGACAATTATTTTCACCTCAAGCTCAAGAAAGGAAGCAAAAAAATTTAAAAGCACCATTGAGAGCTACCGCAAGGCATCAAGGCAACATGCAAATTGGAAAAAATCTGAGGTTTTATTTTTCAATACAAATCTATAGTTGCAGAGAATCATAGCCAAGATCCCGGGGTTGAGAGCATCGGGTTTACTTGGGAAATTCCTAGGAATACCTCTCTTTGTAGGTATGAATAAGGAAAACCTTTGGGAGAACCTGCTAGAAAAATGCAATGTAAAGGATGAAACATGGAAATGCAGATGGCTGGCGGTTGCTAGTCACATAATCATACTTAGAGCAGTCATAGCTACGATTCCAAATTATACAATGTCCTACTTACAGATGCCAAAGAAGGTAGAAGAAGAAATACAAAAATTGATACAAAAATTCTTTTGGAATGGAAGTGCGGACAATAAGAAACTACCCCTGTTAGCCTGGGATTAAATTTTGTCACCCTAAGGATGCTCGTGGTGCTGGTCTAAGGAACTTAACCTTGATGAATCTCGCACTTGGTGCAAAACTAGTATGGAATATGTACACAAAAAGCCACTAGAAATGGGTAAAGATACTACAAGCTAAATATCTTGATATCACTTCCCCCAATAGAATCTTGACTGTTTGAGATCCACCTCAAGGCTCAACCATATGGAATTTCATAATGTCATGCAAGGATATAATTATAAATCACATCACGTGGAGTGTGCAGTCAGGGGACATGCAATATTTTGGGAGGAATCTTTAGACGAACATGATGCACTTAAAAAGGATGATCAATTAGGGGAAATCAAAGACATTTTAACACACACATGGGGAGACAAAGTTATCAATTATATGGAAGTCATCAAGACAAAAGGGAGAGAAAAGTAGATTTAGAAATCTTTGGAGAACATCCCAACCCCTGAACCGTAGAAAGCCTGATTGAGGGAAATATTAGACAATAGAAAAGTTATTATTTTGCTTGGGGAAGAAAAAATCAAATGGTGTGGATCCAAAAGTAGCAATTATAGTGTGCAAATTGGCTACAAACTAACGGAGGAAGTAGTTGCAAAAGAGGATTGGCCAACCCAACTACTATGGAGCAATAAATGCCTTCCCAAAGAAAGTGTGTTTGGATGGACTGCCATCCAGAAACACATTCTAACTGGTCATAGATTAAGTAGGTATGGCATCAATGGCCCCCATAGATGTGTGATGTGTAAAGAGGAAAGGGAGGAGGCTGACCACCTCCTGCTAGGGTGTAAGGTGGCAGAAAAGTGTTGGTAGTTCGTGGTGAGGAAATTGGAGTGGTAAAGCCCACTCCCAATGAGTTTAAAATCAACGTTCAATTCATGGCTGAGACTTCACAAGGGGTCGACCTTTGCGAGCTTATGGCTTGCAGCCCCATACATTCTAATTTGGGAGGTAAGGAAAGAGTGTAACACAACAATATTTCAAGGTAAATAAATGAGCATGAAATGTCTCCTAAATAAGATTGAAAACTCAATTGTGGAAACAGTTAACAACGTGACAAGAAATCAGAAAATGATGAATATTTTCTTCTCTCACTGGGATGAAAAATGAGGCTGAATTGAACTGGACTTGTCACCTCCCTATTTATGGGGTGCAACAAGTTGATCGTGCTCCTCTTTCAAGGAAAAATATCTACTAGAACCCACTAGAAGATGGTTGGGTGAAGATAAATTTTGACAATGCATCTCGGGGCAACTCGAGGAATGTTGGAGTTGGGTGCGTGATTCAGGATAACAATGGGAAAGTATGTTTGATTGCAGCCAGGAAATTGGGAAGAGCCACAAACAATGAGGCATAATACCAAGCTACTTTGCTTGGCCTGGAGATGGGGCAAAAATTAAAATGTGAAAATATTCACCTAGAAGGGGACTCTTTAAACATTGTGAATGCAATATGTAACAAACATTCTCCAAATTGGGCCCTGAGCAAATGGATTGAAGTAATCTCATTGCATATGGGCTGTTTCAGTAATTTCAAAGTAACCCATGTATACTGTGAAGGCAATACTTTGGTTGATGAAGTGACCAACCTGGCTATCAATATGAAATGGGAGATGATATCATTGAATTTAATGGAGTGGCACAAATAGCGAAGGGAGATATATAGATAATCTCTGACTCATATTAGCTACTATTTCCTTCGCAAGCTACATTATACTTGTGAAGGGCGAGATGCGGAAAGTACAACAATTTACCTAGAAATGATTGCTATCTTGCTAATAAAGGCACCTTTGGTTCCCATTTCTAAACACATAGGGATGCTCGTGATAGTCTACAATGGACACACTCATATGCTTGAAAGCTAGGAAGCGACAGATGGCCTTCTTGGGCGAGGTTTCAGAGTGACGATTGAGGCTTATCTTCAAAACTAGCAGTGGCATTGTCAAGCATGCCATTCAGCTAGTGTTGGGTAACAGGTTAACAAATGAAGCCTATCTCTAGAAGGTTAACACATATATAACCTCAATACTGTTAGTGATGCTTCTGGATACGGGAGAGGAGCCGAGAGATGTGGAGAAGATTATGGAAGATTTGGTTTGGCCAAGATGACAGGGTGTTTGAAGGATGTGTTGTGCAATGCATTACCAAGTGAGGGAATGGCTCCACAAAGGGGCGTTTGGCTGAGGATCTCTGAGCAATGCCATCCCGGTTGGGTTCCGTTTGTGGTTTGGGGCCATGGAATGAACACTGAATAGAGGCACCATCACACTCACATGGGGATTAAATTTTTGAAGAACCTAGTCGAGAAAGTAGAGAAAGAAACGATGAACTGGTCATTTGTTTTCGTGAATCCTTCTGGTCCACCAAAGGAGGCCATGGGAAATCACATTGAGGCTCATGCCAAGGATGTAGGGTCAGATGGGGCTAGTTAGATTTGGTCAGGGGTGATGAACTTGATTAATAGCTAGTTTTCTTTTGTTAATTCCATATATTTTAAACACTTTTAAGTTGCTTATTTCATATACATTCTTGAACTTATATACCTTTTATATCCTTTATGCAATCTGAACCAAAATTTGATGAGTGGGAATATGATTATGATTTGATATTTGTATGAATGAATGTATGAATGTGTATGAATTTTAGTTTAAATCTATGTTTAATTCATGATTTTTATTAGTATGTATGCTTTGGATGAGAACTAACTACTTGCAGCCAAAATAACAACACACAACAACTGGAGAACTCAACCCATAGCCAAAGGATTTTAGGTCGATAAGTTGGGGAGATTCTAGGATGACTGGGCACATGATAGTTGTAGAAATTGATGAAGGTGATCATTGGAGTGATCGATTGAGAGTCATCAGAGCTTTCTATAAGATGATGAAAGGATGAATAAGTTTGTAATGAATAAGGAAATTTTCATGACTGTTTGTGCAGAGAACGTCTCTGCCAATGCCATTAAAGCAGAGTTGCAAACCTAGTTGTCTTCTTCCATTTGTTTTAGTTATAGTTTTTATTGCAAAGACTTTGCCTCTCTCTATTCTAAAGGAGAGTGGACACTTTCATTTAATTTCAGTTTTAAGTCCTTATGCAAATAAACCTCCTTCTGAACCTATATAGTTGGATCGATGGTTGAGGAGCGTATCTAGTTAGAGATACGCGTGTTTTTAATATTTTCGAGTATTGTTTTCCAGTAGACAAAATTGCATTGTTAGTTTTTTTTTATTAGTTGCAATGGATATGCATTCATGAATGAAAGATCTGTGAAGATTCTTGTCATGTTGTGAGAGTTCAATTTTTTACAATGAAGATGTTCCATTTTACCCTTATGTTTAGTTGATTCAAGTAGCACATATTTGGTTTACCCTGTGAGAACAAAAACTTGAGCAAGGGACACTCAAGGAACTGTTCACCCACCTTTAATTTCTATTGTTAGAATAAATGTTCATATTATTACATTCATTTCAATAGATTTTTCATTACATGCATGTGAATGATATCTTGTTTTATGATTCACCTTCTGTATTGTGTCTTTGAGTCATCGTCCAGAGTAAGTCAAGTAGTTAGGAGTAAGAGTTAGCAATGTCAATGAAGTTGTAGAGTTCAGGTTAGTAGTTATCACTTACAGTGCTAAGCTGAAAGTATGCACAACATCAATAGCATACTTAGTTATTTCCCTTGTTTCGTAGTTTATGCTTTATTTCACTATCAACCTTTACTATTTTCCCGCACATGTGTAAACCACCTATACCTGATGATATAGGTCATGTAGAGTCTATGAATGCACATACAATACCAATATCATCAAAAGCTTACGAAGCCTTGGTTGATAATTAAATGAAGCCTTAGCAAGGGTTTAGTGGATTGTTCAACTAGGAACCCTTCCTTTGAATTGTGTTTGACACCAAGTTGACTAGACATTAGTTAGGCATGACATTTTTGGTGTCGTCGCCGTGGATGGTGCTACATTCAAGATTCTCCTGTGTTATTTCAAGCTTTTATAGTTATAATTTTGTCTTCAACATTAGGGTAATTGGGTTTTTAGTTATCAATACAAAAATGCTTTACTAATAATGTGTAGGAGTTGTTGATCCAAAGAGTAACAACTATTGTATGCAAAGGCAACGAGACACTCTAGGAAGATTTCTCCCTTCAACACACAAAGCTTTAGAGGATACTGGTGACCATAGCAAACAAAGCGAGGGTATTCTTAAAGAAGAATATTCCCTAACACCAATATCCACATTAGGAATAAAGGAGACTTCCCACACAAAAATCATCACCATGGGTGATGTTGCAGTGGAAGACCTACCAAAGCATGTAACCTTTGAGTTCCCCATTGTCAACCAGGAGAGAGAAACTGCATTGAAGAACATACCTCCTTCAACATTACCTAGCTTCTATGGGTTGGTCATGGAGGACCCAGATACATTCCTATTTGAGTTTGATGTGTTGTGCATAAGTTATGATTATACTACAGATGCACATAGGCTCAAATTTTTTCCAACAACCCCAAAGGATGCTACTTTGAGATGGTTTATGGGTTTAGGAAGAGATGTTGTTCCTTATTGGAATTCCATGAAGAAAAAGTTCCTAGAGAAGTACCAGGACTACTGTAGATGAATTAACAAAAAAGAGATGACATCTTTAGAATGTCACAAAAGGAGGATGAATCTTTGGAAGACTAAATGGAAAGGTTTTAGTTTTGCCTTAAGATATCCCACCAAAACAGACTCTCCGACGAGTCTTTAAAACTAATATTCTTAAGGGGATTAATGAGGATTTCATGGATGAAGTTAACTTCATTGGGGAAAGAGATATCTCTCAAGCACCATTTGAGGGAGATTTACCAAGGCATGCAGAATATTCAAGGTCTTTCACAAAGAAGGTTAGAGGAGACATGGCATCTTCCATCACCAAACCATCCAATCGAGTCTCTAGAGTTGAATTGAGTAATCTTTTGTCAAACATGAAGGAGGATATTATCATCCATCTGGGTATACATCTAGATACCCTCCATATCAAAAAGAAACAAGAGGAGGCACAAGTAGCTCTTACAGAATATTTTCCACATTGTAGATAAAGAAGGACAATTGCAAATGCAAGAAAGTGACAAGTATCTCTAAAGGGACATCAAAATTTCATGCATTGGAAGGAGAAGATGGACAAGTATTCTACATAGCTCAAA
>VDFB02062948.1:0-47098 GCA_007258455.2 Sequoia sempervirens
AGATATATATGCAGATATCTATATATATACATGCATAGGTGTATATCTCTACATTTATATACACGTGCACACATATAGAGACATACATATACACAAAAAAATGCATAGATGGGCACATATCTATATATATTCACATACATATATATATGCACACACACTTATATATATTCATGGAGCTCAATACATATACATATATATGTATGTATATGCTCTCATATATAGATATGTATATGTAAGTGTGTATATAAACACATATAGGTATACTTGTATATACACACACACATGTAAATACATATATATATATATACATATATCTATACATACTTTTTTTATGTACACATATATCTATATCAACAAAAATACATATGGAAATATATGTGTATATAAATATGCATACATACATATATACATATATATATATATATAGATATATACATACACACACACACACATATATATGCACACATGTGTTGTTTTATAAACATATGTAAGTGTATATGTGTAGAGTTAATATATGCATATGCACATACATATAAGCACATATGTACATGTATGTATACATACCTTAATATATACATACTTACATTTTCATATATATGTATGTGTCATTCTATAGTTTTTTACACGTTTGTATTTTATGGGTGAATGTCTATCATTTTTTATTGTTTGCATTTTGTGAACACATGTATCACACTTCAATTTCACTTGAGTTTATTAAATATCAATGAAAATTAGGTGGAAGCAATTGGAACATATATGTCATATAAATTGGAGAATGTTTATCTATAAAAACCAAGATCGTGGAGTAGACAAACAAGAACAAGATTGCAAATGAAATCAACTTGTATTATTAGATAGTCATCCAGGGTATCCTTATAAAGGAGAAATATCCAAGTAGGAGGTGTTGAGGTGTTTCAACACCTCTCTAGTCTATAAACTACCTAGGAAAAATATCAAGAAAATATCAGCCTACACAATAAATGCTTAAGTAGGCTTAGGTCAACTTATGTGTATGCAAACATTAATGTATACAATGACACAGCCCCTTAAGCATAACTTAGGTGGGAATGGATAAAATGGGTCCCTACTACTAGCCTGGTGAGGTACCCATGTACAATTCAATCTCTCTTAAAAAAAGAGTAAGATAGAAAACCCAGTGGGAAAAAACTATCCACAACAAAAATGAGAAGTGGAGAAGACTAGAAAGCCCCCCCAAGGATGATGATGATGTTGATATAGACCAAATGCCAAGAATAACTCGTAGATGAATGAAATTTCTCTCAGTGAAGGATTTGGTGAAGATGTTAGCAACCTACTCTGAAGACTGGTAAAAGACTAAGTCGATGATCTAACCAAGAATCAACTCACGAATGTAATGCATATGAATCTCTATGTGATTGGTTTGTTGATGTTGAACTAGATTCCTACATATCTAAATAGTACTTTGGTTTTCACAATAGATGATTATAGGCTTCCTAAAAGGAGTACCAAACTTAGAAAGAATGCCTTGAACCCATATAGCCTCAGTACCTGATTTAATAGACCCTCTAAACTCTACCTCTATGGATGATATAGAAATAGCATTTTGCTTCTTGCTAGACCAACTGATAGGACCTAAACCAAGTGAAAAATTGTAACCTGAAGTGGACTTACGATGCTCAATGTCACTAGCTTAATCTGAATCTGTATAACCAACCAAGTCAAGTGATGAACCAACTCTGTAGTGAATCCCAAACCCAAGAGTACCATGAAAATAGTGAAGGATCCTCTTAGTTGATTTCCAATGTAGCTCATGAGTTTCCTACATGAATCTCAAAACCATGCCTACTGCATAGGAAATGTCTGGCCTGGTATGAGTCAAGTCTATAAGACTACCAACAAGTTGTTGATACAATATAGCATCAACCAATGGTGTAGTACAAGAAGTCTCAATATTCACTCCAGAAAGAAAGGGAGTCAGAGATGGTTTGCAAGTAGTAATATAAGACCATGCAAGTAGATCAAGAGTATACTTGGGTTGTGCAAGAGTAATCCTTGAAGCTAACTGTGAAATCTTGATTCCAAGGAAGTAGTGCAATAAACCCAAGTCTATCATGTCAAATCTATCCTAAAGTGATGTCTTCGTTGCTATAATGGTAGATGAAATACTCCTAGTAATCAAAAAATCATCAACATATAGAACCAGTATCAAAAGTGAATCATCTTTTCATAGTAGATACACATTAGGATCAGAATGACATCTAGTAAAACCTTAATATAGGAGGTAGGAGTCCATTTTGGAATACCAAGCTCTAGGAGATTGTTTAAGGCCATAGAGATATTTCTTAAGTCTACAAACTAAGGATGAATCCTAAATAAAACTTGGTGGTTGTTCCATTTAGATTTACTCCTTAAGGTCTTCGTGAAGAAAATCACTCTTCACATCCATCTGATGTGCATTACATCCATGTGATGAGGCAATAGAAAGTGTGATTCTAATGGAAGTCATCTTACCAATTGGTGTAAAGGTTTTTGTATAGCCAATGCCTACAACTTGTGAAAAATCTTTGGCTACCAGTCATTCTTTGTACTTATCAACTAACCCATTTGTTGTTAATTTAGTTTGATATATCCACCTACATCAAACTATATTCCTTCCCTTAGGAAGAGAAGTCAAATCCCAAGTGTGATTTCTAATCAAGGAATCATATTCCTCATCCACAGAAATATCCCACTTTGGTATGCTTGATGCCTCTTTAAATGTTTGTGGATCTGAAACTAAAGAAAAGAAGGCATGTGCCCCCCTAAAAATCTTCTTGAATTAGTCTACCATTTGCTAAATCTTGTACCCTTGTATTTTTCCTATGTATAGTGTAAGATGTGGGTGAGTCTGGTGTAGATATATCAACTTCTAATGTAATCCTTAAACTAGATGAAGATGAACCCTCATCACTGTGAGAACTGGAAGAAGAAGATACTACACTTGGAATCTTGTGGGAATGATCTGAATCATCAGTACTGTAATTAGGATATGAAGACTCTACAATATATTGGGAAGTGTCAAGTATAGTTTCAAGAGATGTTTCTTGAAACTTAACACTTATCCCAATAAACAACTCATGTGTGGTAAGATGGATTAGGTGATAGCATTTTACTCCATCTAGATATCCCACAAAGATGCAAGGTTTGGATTGAGGATCCATAGCCTTGTGTTGCTCTTTGGGAATGTGTGTCATGGCATGCAATCCAAAAACTATGAAATGATCAACTACAGGTTTCTATCCTTTTCCAACCTTCAAAGTGAGTTATACCCTTTAAGGCTTTATGTGGAACTGTATTTTGTATGTAACATGCATAGTTGATTGCTTCTTCCCAATATGATGGTGTTAGGTCCTTAGAGTGAATCATACAATTAGCCATCTCTTTTAAAGATCTATTTTTACATTCTACAACACCATTTTGTTGTGGGGTACAAGGAACTGTGTGTTGTAGATCTATCCCCTCTGATATACAAAACTACTCAAAACTATTGTTGACATATTCTCTCCCATTATCTATTTGAAGAACCTTGATGAATTTCCCTGATTATTTTTTGACAAGAGCTTTGAAATCTTGAAAAGACTCAAAAACTTATGATTTTTGTCTAAGATAGAAGACCCATGTAAAACTTGAGAAATGATCAATGAAGTTGAGAACATATCTAGCCTTTGTAAAAGACGTATGTGTAAAATCCCCTGAAACATCACTATGAACAAGTTCTAAAACTTGTCTTGCCCTCCTTGATTTACCTTTGTCAAATTTTGCTTCTAGATGATTTCCAAGTGCACAACCTTCATAAAGACCTTTACAAAATTTAACCTTAGGTAATCCCTTAACCATGTTCTATTGACATAGTTGTTCAAGAAAGCGGTAGTTAAGATGGCCAAACCACTCATGCCATAGTTTGCTAGCTTCATTTGAATGAGTTAGTACTAATTTTTGAGAAATTTTATGGCGAAATTGGAGAAGGTGTATAATCGTGATTTGTGATTTGCCTCTCTTATTGCTACCAAATTGTTGCTTTGTAATTCCCTTATCTCAACTGAATCTAGAGAGAAGTGTACTCTCATGCCTTTCCCTAAATGAGTTATTTTTTACACTGGAAGGAGATTAGTTGAGAGTGAAGGTACACTTAAAACATTTGAAAAAAAAATTCCTTCAACTTCAACAAACCCTCTCCCTTTTACCAATGTTGGAGTATCATCACCTAAGGTGATTGTGGACATACATGATGGTTCTAAGGATGAAAAGACAGCCTATGAAGAACCCATATGGTGTGAAGCACCAGAGTCTAGAATCCATGATGGAGATAAAGATGCTTTAGCAACTAAGTCTTTTCCCTTTGATTTCTCTTTGTCCTTAGTATTATCTTGATTTGATTAAGATACCTTGATAGAATCAAGTAGCCCTATATAATTCTTTTTGAGAATTTGTTGTAGAACTTCAACTTTTTTCTTCATGCAGTGTTGTTCATCATGTCGAATATTTTTACAAAAGATTCATGCAACTCTCTTTTTACCTTGAGAGTCCTTTTTGGAGTTGTCAATTTAGCTTTCTTTCTTAACTTGTCATTTTTAGTGTTCTTCTTCTCCCCTTTTAAATTTTGATGTGTTTCATTCCCTGTAAGGAGGGCTTGAGGTTTCGTAAACTTCAAAGTACACATTTGAATTAACTTTTCTTGCTCCCTTGTGACGTCAGCAATGAAGTTATCAAATGTGGGAATTGACCATGAGGCTCCAAAAGCCCTTTTAGTAGAGTAGAAAGTTGATAAAAACATAGAAAATTCTAGACCTAGCTTGGAAAGTATAGAAAGGATTAATTGATCCTCTTTCCTTTCAATTCCACAATCTTTTAAGTGCAACTTCAAGGATTTAAACTTAGTAAAAAAGTCCATTAAATTTGATAAATTACTAGAACTAAGATTTAAGAGTTGATTTTCCAACTCATGGCTTCTAAGTTAATACTTTTTCCCAAATAGTTTTTCAAGACCTTCCTAAACTTGGTTAGGTGTTTTCAAGTTCTCAACATGGAACAACAAATTAGGAGATAAATTTAAACATAGAAAACCAAATGCTTGATCAAACTTATTGAAAAAAAAATCTTTATCTTTAGCTACATTAGGTTATTTTTCTATTCCCATAGTTACCCTATATAAGCTTTAGTTCTTAAGTACAAGAATTGCTTTGACCTACCAATCATGATAATTGAAAGGTGTGAATGGCACTATAATAACATTAGATTCCATACTGCTTTGACTTAGCTAATTCCTTAAAGAAATGTGGAAATGAAAAGCTTAGAAATGTGTGCAGAAGTGAAATTAAAACACAATATACATAAGAACTTCTTGAGGAAGAGTGTAAATGAACCACACAACACCCCCTTGATTATGTGTTCTTTACCCCCCATATTGTGTAATTAATAAAAGAAGTGTGTTTGTCACTCTAAAGTAACTTGAACTAGCACTTTGTAATGGTAATATGATGACAAGGTAGAATGAAAGAGGACAAACAATAGCACTTTTAAATTAAATTACATACAATGATTCCAGAGAGAAAAAACTTGAGAGGAAGATTTTCAAGCCCCCTATGGTAGGGTGTGACCATGGGCTAAAAAGTCCATATGACTAAGGGTTTATTGTGGCACTGGGAGCCTTGCTTCATTGTACTATGCAAATTTCCCATGCCCAGAGGAGAGGATTAAACGATAGACAAGAGTAGAGTATTAAATTCCAAAAGAAAAGGACAATAAATGCCTCACAAAGGTGAATTTTTCACACCGCTTATTTCTCATGCTATCAATTGAGCCCCCTCATGGGATTTCAACTCGTCGTCATACCTAAAATAAACTCTCCACTAGCAAAAAATAACCACTGACCTCCTTTACGTAGGTGAAGGAGGGCCAGAATGGCCTCCATAAAATAACTCATGGCCTATCCAAGCTCGTGGCCTACACAATGTAAGGTGTGCTTTGTTCACAGATGAGGAACTTTTTCCATTGATGAGGAACTCATGATGCCCTATTGGGAGGTTCTACATAGGACTTTCAGAAGATTCTTGCCACTATATAGCAGAAATCAAGTGTAGCAAGTACCCTCTAACAATTCACATCCAAAAAATCCTCTTGTGTAGCACAAACTTGGGGAAAATCCAATCCACTGAACAGATTGGAACTTATTAGCAGGAACAAAGGTGAGAAGAAATCATGCCCACAATTCACTAAATAGATTCTCACCAAGGGGTGGAGAATAAATCTCACCCTCAAGGAATAGGGGTCTCTGTTTGAGAATAAACCGTGCCTTCAAGCTAACTAAACTTACTTCCTCCTGAAAATAGTTCTCCCTTCTTTCCTCCACCTCGGGCCTCCTTCAAACAAAAACAAACCTCAATAGGAAACTTGATTGTTGTGCCTTATGGTTTAGAGATATCTCAGATGAATTTGATGGGCTAGAATCGAATCAATTATGGTGTGTTGTGTTGGTGTTGCAAGCAACAATGGAGAACATATGACTTGAAGCTATCCACAATGCTTTGATACCATGTAAAAACCAAGATCATGGAGTAGACAAACAAGCACAAGATTGCAAATGAAATCATCTTGTATTATTAGACAGTCAGGGGTCTCCTTGTAAAGGAGAAATGGCCAAGTATGAGGTGTTGAGGTGTTTCAACACCTTTCCAGTCTATAAATTGGCTGGGAAAAATATTAGAAAAATATTAGCCTCCACAATAAATTCCTAAGTAGGCTTAGGTCAACTTATGTGTATGCAAAAATTAATGTATACACTGACACTATATGTTCAAGACATGGGTTATTTGCCATGGATCTAAGCAAATGAAAAAATAATGAAAATAATACTTTTATCAATAGGTTTTAAACTTCACACCATAACCCACTCGCTTCAATCCACAGACAATAAATGAGAGCTCACATATTAGAAAATGAGAAACCCATGAGGTAAGTACCAGTCTCAGCCAATGAGAAAACCGTGAAAGGTACATAGAAATAAAGCATAAAATGACGATGACACATGCACATACATATACATATATATGCATATGAACATATACATATATATATGCATACGAACATACATATATATATGCATACACATATATACATATGGACATTTATACAAATATATAAAAATGCATACAAACATACATATGGACATGTATACAAATATATACAAATATATATATGTTTTTCCAACTTTGTTTCATGTGTTTTCATGTGTTCCCATGTGTTCGTACATGATTGTGTTATATTTTTCTCCCATATTGTGAAGTCTTTGAGCATATTTCCCTTGGATACTGACACCATATATACATATTTTATTCACATGTTATTGCAATTTCCTCATTGTCTTTTTCCATTTTTGGCATGGGGAACTAATGTTATCGCCTCAATATTGCATATTAAAATTTTGCGTGGCGAATGGTCCTGAAAAAATAAAGAAATGGTTTTGGTCATGTTTTGGGGAATATTTAGAAATGTAGACATGAAAAATATATTGATTTATCATATACACTTGATCCTAATTTACTAACACCAATTCATCCTGAATCATCTCCTTTACTAACAATTTAACTGAATAATTTTTATTTGAATAAATTCATCATATTTCATCTTTTAATTAAACAAATCATTTTGTTTGATTAAATCATCACATTCCCCTCTTTAATTGAATAAATCAATTTTATTTAATTAAGTAAATCAGTTTTATCTAATTAACCTCTAAAGTCATTCCCTTTAAAATAAATAAATTTATCTTTATTTGATTTATAACTAGCACCATTCTTTTTAATTAAATAAATCAAAATTTATTTAATTAAGTTTAAATCATTATTCCTCTCATTTTGATTTATTTAAATCCTAAAATCTAAATCAAATTGTCAAATTAGCTAAATTTTATCTAAATTAATCAAATCATGATTAATTCTAATCCTAATCTATCAAATCCTCTAGCTTTTGCAACTTGCTAATGAAAATCAATTTAATTAATTAATAAATCTTCCTTTTTCATTCAAAAAGGCATCTAGTGGGAATATTCCTCCAATTTCTTCTCCCTCCAATTTGTCACTTCTCCAAATTTGAATTTCCACCTAATTGCATTTACTTGCACAATGACCAAAACGTGTTCCACCTTTGCCCACACACATGTTGAAAAGTGGCTTTACACTATTGGTTGGTGTTTGATCCCACATTCATCCCATTTTTCATTCCTCCATCATTCTCTTCTATAAATACAAGGCTCTCTTATTGATTTTGGATCCACAACCTCATCCACAATCTTAGGCATTTGCATTCACAACTTGTGAAAAGTTATCTTCATGTTTTGAATCAAGTTCATCCATTTTCACAATTTGATAGCTAGGTTAGGAAGAGATTTCATCAAGGAGCATCAAATCTTCACCATTGATCATCAAGCTTGCAAGGAATTGGGAAAGGACCATTTTCCACATCAAAATGGTACCAATTCCCCCATAGGATTGAGAGTTTGTTTTCATTGAATAGGATTTCATAACTTTTATTTGTGTTCTTCAGGCTATTTATTTTTCTTTGCATTTCAAATGAATTTCATGGGGAATGTTGTTTCTAACTTGCATATTCGACTAATAATGTGTTTGTTTTTGTGTTTGTGCAGGTTTAGGATCACCATTCACATTTTGGCACTAGGAGGGCTAATTTGAAGAAATTAACACATTTTTTCACCAAGTTTTTTTTTTGTGTGTCTACAGGAAACTACACCACTGATAGTCAAAATTCACTGCTAGTAGTCCAGCAGCACTATTTAGCAATGCTATCAAACTCCAAACAGCGACGCAGAGTCATTCCCGCTAGAAATTTGAATTCCAAATAGCGATGCTTTAGTCATTTCCCTGTTGACTAGTCATCCAAACTCCAAACTCCGTCACTGGTCAAAATAGCACGGCAATTGTGCTTACTAGTTTCTCGACAGTCTGATGCTATCAGTCCCAACATCGCCATATAGCGACGCTGATTCCTTTAAACTACACCGCCATCCCAGACTGCACCATTGGAGTTGGGTAAAAGGGAGTTTTCAATTATTTTGCAACATGTGCTCTTTTTCATTTTGATCACTTTAATTTCTTTTCTTTTTTTGGCCTCTGTTTCTATAGTTCTAACTAGTTTTTGTTGGTTGGCTTGATCAAAAAGTGAAAGGAGGAAATGAAAGCTAGGCTTCTTATGGAATCTTCAATCTATTGTATCAAGTGTTTTTAAACACTTTGGGAAAAATTATAATCCCACTTTAAGGCTTTGTTCTCTTTCAAGCTTTAAGACTCAATAGATTTCAATTTGGGCTTAAAAAAGAACAAAACAAAGGGGTTAAAAAGAATCTTAGGAAATTACTACATTTTTTTTTGGCTGAACAATTGAACAAAGAAATCTCAAACTTCAATATTTATGCTTTAAAGGAATCCATTCTTGCTTTGAAGGTTAAAATGAACATGTGCCTTTTATGTTTTGTAATCTCTTATCCAAAGTAATATAATTTAAAAGGCATATGTGCTTCTCTTGTGCCTCACAGAGATCTTGAGAATCAAAAGTCTTTTGGTGATATTAAGTTGTATAAGTGATTTCCTCCACACTTCAATTTGGATTCTTAAAATTGAACAAAGCTTGGGAGTGTGAGTTAGGTATATCATGTGTGTTCTCTCTTTGTTCATGTAGAAAAAGATTGATCGAACTATGGATGTTCTTGCTCACTTTTTTTTACTCTTAGAGGGCCTACCTGGTGGGAAAAATTAATCACCCTAGGGAACGACTCAACTGGCAACACGCTAAAGCCAAGCGACTTCCAACTGGTATATAATTGTGGGTACTTGAGGAAAGTTCAAGTATCACAAGGATTGTTTCGACAATAATGGCAGCAATGGTCTCTTGCCAAATGGATGATCCCCCATGAACAAAATGCCTATACTAGAACCCTTTTTTTAGAAATCCCAAATCCTTAATCTATTTATTGTTGCAAGAATGGTCATTCTGAAGTTGTCCCATGTTTTTATGGCTCTTAGTAGAGATGATAAGTATTCCATGGGATTTTCATGGGTACTAAAGCTTGGCTAACCCAAGAAATGAGTACACTATAAGGGGGAGCTTGTGTGGTCTAGCTTCTAATCATCTGCTAGGAGTAGGCATAGTTGGATTTATCCAAGTGGGAACTCAACAAATATTGTCTCGTTTTATACATAGGGTTGTACATTTTCTTGGAATCAAAACACTTTGCTTGGATTTAAAACATTGAAAAATAAACATTCAAACATGAACATCAAAATTCAAACCCTTTAGGAGGGGAAAATACCTTTAACAAAATCCAAGTGCTATTGCTTGCCCTAGGGATTCTATCCTTAGAGGTTTCTAAGTATTTCAAATTTTCATCTCAATTTTGTCTCACTAAAGTCAACAATAGGGAACTTTTTCCTTAAATTCCTTGATTTCCACATAATGGATTTTCTGGGATGAAAAGAAATTGGGACATTAGACACTTAGTTTGACAATATAATCAAGAGAGTATGTTTGGTAAAAGGAATTCATTAAGCAAAGATAAGAACAATTGAACCCCACACATGTGCTCTTTCAAATGATTTCACGAAAGATCAAAATCTGAAAACCAAAATTTGAAGGTATTAGTCAAAAAGCTCGCAAGAAATATTTGTCCATGCTTTACGAATTTAGGGAAAGATTGACATTCAACTTTTACAAATGTGCATCAAAGAACAATCCAAATTTGTATTCATTTCACTATTGTCAAAATCCAAGTCTCTTTCAAAGGTTTGAGTATCTCACATAGGAAGTACTAGCATGTTCTTCAACATCTTGGTCTAGTAAACAAAAGTATTTCTAAGTCTCTTAGGATCAAAATCAAAACCTTCATCCATTCTCAAACATCAAAATAAAAAAATCATCTCACAAACAATTCTTGGAACTCTTGAAAAAAATCATTCATGCTAAACTTTGGGAAAATCATTTGAACCAAATCAAAACCATCTTGTTTGGCTTGGTGTGTGTAGATGAATCCTTCTTTACACACTTAGTAAAATTACCATCTTATGAACAAATTTACTCTAGGACAACATCCAACCTCTTAGAGTTTATGATCTCATTATCCAAACCATAATCCAAAATTCAAAACAAATCAAAATCATCTTGTTTGGCTAGGTATGTATAAATGAATCCTTCTTTACACACTTAGTCAAATTAGCATCTTGTGGACAAGTTAACTCGAGGAAAACATCCAACCTCTTAGAGTTTATGAGTTCACTATCCAAACCAAATCAAAACAAACCAATCCAAAATCAAATCAAACATCAATCCAAAGTCCTAAAGTTTAGCATCTCCTTCAAGATTTCTCAAGAGTTCGAATCACTCACCAGTCATCCATCTTTCACATATTTCATCATCACCCTTTGATCCTTAATTATCCTAGATTTTATTTTTTTTCCTAAAGTTTAGATCAATCCAAAGAGTTAGAGGTTCATCTATTACATTCTTGAAAATTGATCCCTATTTTATGGTTCAAACTAGATCTCAACATAAGAAGAACATGGAAACCAACAAGGAAACATCAACTTTGAGTGACCTAAGTCAAACCGCTCCCAAAATAAATCCAATTGGATCTAGAAGTCCCACATCCAATATTCCTCTATTACCACAAAATTATCAAGAGGAAGGTCAAGTGGAATACATCACCAATAATGTATTAGGGATGACACAAGATGAAATCATTGAAATGGTCCAAAATTTTGAAACTCACAGAATTTTCAATACTATGATGAGGCTCAATCCTTCCAAATATATGCTAGAACTGGCAAAAGAAGGGGCTAAACTCCCTTCTGACTATTATGTAAGCACTATTGTGGAAAAGGCTCTTGGGATCATGCCTCTGGTTTCATTCACACCCTCATTCCAAAGCATCACTCAATCCATCTCGCAAATCACATCATCCATTGCTCTAACTCAACCTATTGTTAATAAGGGAAGCTCATTTCTTCATTCTCTTCAAACACATCCTCTTGTTAATAACTAAGACTTGGATGCAAATACCATATTGGGTCAATTTGTTCCTCAAAATCTGCTACACCCATATGTTCTTCTCACCTTCCATGATCCTAATGACCCATCTTCTTTTCACACAACACCGACATATCCTCTCAACACACAAACCTCTCTCCCTATGACCTCACAAGGAGAAGGTGGATTATTTAGAGAAGGGGGAATCTTTGATCCCTCATCATCATCACCATCATTTGCTCAAGGGAACACACCACCCATTTTTTCACCATTTCCACCTCTACCATTAACATCCACACCACTTCTTGGTTTAGGGAAACCCCCTTTACCAACCATCAATCAACAAGATCCAAACAATCCCCCAATCATAAATTAGAGCATCATACTGAATCCTTTGATCTTGCCATCAATATCACAACAAAAAATGGCAACCATCCAAGCGACCCAAGCAATCACTAAACCATCCATAAACATGGTCTCTCAAGGACCAAGCATATCAATCGCACCATCCAATATACAAATCACTATCCTCAATACAATGACACCCCTCATCACAACAACAAATACCATTCCAAATCTACCACCACCACCACCACCAAGACCAAACATGTCCAACCAATATAGCATCACATTGTAAGCAACTCAACAAGCCTAACAAAAGGCATTTCATTAGTTCCAAGCTCAAGAAGGACAAAACACACAAGTTGCACAACAAGCTACTCAACAAGTGCAAAACAGGCCTACATTTCAACCTACCTTCAGTTATGAAAATAGACATAAACCCTTTCAACAACAATAGATTTAATAATTTTACACCCACACATTTTCCAATTACTTAGACCTAATATTCATTGTCATTTAACAAACACAAGTGCAATTGCAATGAATGCATCCAAATAGAAGGCATTAACCTATAAGACGCAGAGATGCAAAAAATTATAAAAAGGACACAGTAAAAGACACCGGAACTTACAAACACGTCCAACTAGGTATTTCCATTATTAATCATGGGTAGCAAGGAAATCGACATTAACGAAATACATTGTTAGGTATTTAAGTCAACAACAAGCACTAACCCATACAAGAAAATAACAATATTGAAGAATATAAATTAGCACACAAAATACAAACAACTAAAAATAGTACACATTAACCCATTTAATCCAAACATGCAAACCACTATAAAATGACACTGTAAAAGGCATACCAAGTTACCAATGCCTCATTTCAACGACACAAATTTAATGATTTTATACCTAGATATTTTCCAATTACTTGGACCTAATTTTATCACTATTTAATAAATTCAAGTGCAATTGCAATGCAATGCATGTATGCAAGAAATGCAAACAACATCTTCCAATTGCCTAGGTGTAATTTTCATTTTTGTTAAATAAATTAAAGTGCAATTTCAATGTATTCCTACCCAAGAAATATTACTTTCATTCTTAATCCTGAAAAGCACACTATCCTGCTAGCTCCTTGACTGAACAAGAAACACTAAGCCATAAATACACTTGGAGAAACAACTTGAGCAAATGCGAAAACAAGGCAAATAACACTTTGCTAGAAATAAATTAAACTTCAAGCATAAGGAATACTTCAAATATGAACAATTCTCATTTTCACCCAATAGATTGACATGCAGCTAGCTACTTCCATTCTTAATAATGGGAAATAGAGAAATCCATACCAACAAATTATGGTGTTAAGTATCTAACTAGATAAGAGCAAGCAACCCATAAAAGTAGTCCACGATTGCAAAGGACTGAACAAGAAAGACTAACCCATATTTAGACTCACAGAAACAACTTGTGAAAATGGGAAAACAACACAAAAAATAATTTTTCCAATAGAATTAACCATAAAAGAATAGCCAACAGTTAATAAATTCAAACACACTTGCAATGCATGACTGCACATAGTAGAAATTAACCATAAAAAGAAAAGTTACAAAATAAAATAAAATAAAATAAAATAAAACTATAAAAGATATAGGAACTTACAAAGGCAACCTTTCTCACTTCCAATGCAAGAAAACCAACACACAAATGCAAAAAAATCAAACTGTAAAAGATAGAGTAACTTATAAAGGCCACCTTCCTTGCTTCGAGCACAGTAGATGAAAACCCTCCCAACATACACAAACTTCAACCTCATCAAACAACCTGAGCAAATGAACAAAAAACACGAACAATAGTTTGCTCGATAGACCACTAATGACGGTTGTACTTCAGTCTCCTCACAATAAATGAGAAGACACAAATAGTAAATGCAAATGGACTACTGAAGATGCCACACATCCCCACCAAGATTCCATCGCAAGACATGACTATACAAACAAACTCATGAATATTTCCAATAGCAAAGTTCACTACAATAATTATTATTATTAAAAAAAATTAGAAAATTCCAAAACCACGAGGAAAATTACACCTGCCAATCACAAAATTGCAAGAAGGGAAAAACAAATTCTCCAACAACAACATCTTCCAATTACCTAGGCATAATTTTTATTTTTCGTTAAATAAATTCAAATGCAGTTGCAATGCATGGCTGCCCAGGAAATATTACTTTCATTCTTAATCATAAAAAACACACTATCATGCTAGCTCCTTCACTAAACAAGAAACACTAACCCATAAATACACTCAGACAAACAACCTGAGCAAATGAGAAAACAACACAAATAAAACTTCGGTAGACAAAATTTAAACTTCAAGCGCAATAAATACTTCAAATATGAACAATTCTCATTTTGACCCAATAGATTGAAATGCAACTAGCTACTTCCATTCTTAATCATGGGAAATAGAGAAATCCACATCAATGAATTACAGTGTTAAGTATCTAACTCGAGAACAACCAGCAACCCATAAAAGCAGTCGACAATTGTAAAGGACCGAACAAGAAAGACTAACCCATATTTGCACTCACAGAAACAACTTGGGCAAATGGGAAAACAGCAAAAAAAAACCTTTTCCCAACATAATTAACCATAAAGAATAGCTAATAGTTAATAAATTCAAACGCACTTGCAATGCATGATTGCACACAGTGGAAATTAGCCTTAAAATGCAAATATACAAAAAACTATAAAATGACACTATAAAAGATATAAGAACTTACAAAGGCCACCTTTGTCGCTTCCAATTTGAGCAAACCAACAAGCAAATCAAAAAAATTGAAGCGTAGGAGATAGAGTAACTTACAAAGGCCACCTTCCTCGCTTCCAACACAATAGATGAAAACCCTCCCAACAAACACAAACATTAGCTTCATCAAACAACTTGAGCAAATGAACAAACAATGTGAATAACAGTTTTCTCGACAGACTTAAACCTTTACACCATACCCCACTAATGACGGCTATACTTCAGTGTCCTCACAATAAATGAGAAGACACAAATAGTAAATGCACATGTACTGCTCAAGACACCATGCGTCCCCACCAAGAGTCCATTGCAAGACATGACTATACAAACAAACTCATGAAATATTTCCAACAACAAAACTCCCTACAATAATTATTATTAGTAAAAAAATTTAGAAAATGTCAAAACCAAAAGGAAAATTACACCTGCCAATCACAAAATTGTAAGAAGGAAAACAAATCGCTTTTTTTAAATATTCCCCCGAACATCACCAAAACCATATATTTATTTTTCCGGCGCCATTCCCCAAACACAATTTTAAGATACAAGATTGAGGTGATAACATTAGTTCCCTACCTTTTAAAAACGAGGACTAATAAAACCCATAATTGAAAATATATAATTTTATAATTAAATACTGCCTAACATATTTTCTTCGTGAAATGAAAATGTTACATGAAATAAACTATATAACTTCAACCTAATATACATAAAAACAAAAATAAGTAAAAATTTGATAAGGAGATGAAAATAGTAAATCAGATAACAATATATAACTGCATTGTATACCTGTTGTACTACGCATGCAAGTTCCATAAGTCGAAACCCTGGCGTCAGCTAAACCTTAGACTTTGTGGGATTCTTGGTCCGCATCCTTCGCAATGAATGCATGCCTCAATTGATTGCGTGGTCAAGGCCCGGCTTAAACATCACACACTAAGCGTTTGACCACTTAGGTGGATGTTGTGGGGCCCTCTTCAACCATCGCCCTTCCGTTCGCTGTTTCCGTTTCCGTTAGTCACTCCCCGTGCAGTTACTTACATGGATTCCGGTAATCTGTTTAAATTGTTTCTCCCGCGCACGTGAATGCCGGTAAATGTGTTTAAATCGTTGCTCCCGCCCACCTGCACCGTTGAATTCTGCGCTGCACTCACACTGAACAGGTTTCCAACTCAGTTTTCATTCGCCAGCGTACAAGGATTATTCAAACATCACAGTTGGATATGCTCTGGTAGACATGCATGCGAAATGTGGAAGCACGTCAACTGTTCGACAGGATGCCTCAAAGAAATGTGGTCTCATGGAATGCTTTGATTGCAGGATATGCACAAAATGCGTTTGTTGAAACGGATTCACAAACTTTCAATCAAATGTAACTCGCAGTGGAATGTTGGACTTTGCAGTCTTTGCCAGCATCCCCCCTGCCTGTGCCACGATGGGAGCTTCAGAACGGAGCATGGGCATCCATCGCAGGATGAAGGAAAGATGTAGCCGTAACTGCCCTGGTAGACATGTAGCCGTAACTGCCTTGGTAGACATGTATGCAAAATGGGGAAGCATAGACAAGGCACGTGAACTGTTTGACAGAATGCCTCCAAAAAAAATTGTTTTCATGGAATGCCCTGATAGCAGGATATTCACAAAATGGATTTGTTGAAGAGGCTTCAGAAACTTTCAAGCAAATGCAATTAGCAGGTGTAATGCCAGACTCTACAAACTTTGTCAGCGTCCTTACAACCCGTGCCAAAATGGGAGCTTTGGAACAGCGTATGGACATCAAAGGATAGAGGAATTTTGTTAGATGTAGTAGTTGCAACCTCTCTTGTAGAGATGTATACGAAGTGTGGAAGTATACGCAAGGCAGGCGAACTGTTTGACAATGTGCCTCAAACAAATTTGGTTTCATTGAATGTCACGATTGTAGGATATGAACAAAATACATTTATTGACAAAGATTTACAAACTAAATGAAATTAGTTAAACATTATAGATGGAAATGTTCTAATAGACATGTATAGAAAATGTGGAAGCATAGATAAAGGCACGTGAATTGTTTAACAAAATTCTTCAAAGAAATGTGGTCACATGGAATGAACTATTTGCAGGATATACATAAAATGGATTTGATGAAGATGCTTTCAAAATGTTTAGAATTAATGAAGTATCTGGGAATATATACTAAAGCTTTTTTGTGTTCTATGTGCATGCAGCCATTCAAGTTTATTGGAGGAGGGTTGTACACATTTCAATCACACAAGTAACCCTTATTGCATTACACCTACAATTGATCATTGTGTGCATGGTTGAGCTTCTTGCCTATGTTGCGTATCTTGAGGACACCCTAAACTTTATCATTAAGATGCCAATTAAACCTATGGTAGTTGTGTGGATGTGTTTTCTTGGTGCTTACAAATCACATACAAATATATGTTTAAGGGTTATTAAGACTTAAAAACAAAAATAGACTTTAATATTGCAAAGGAAGCTAGTTTGGAAGGATAGCTTTGATAGAGAAATTCCCATTAAGAGACTCTAAGACTTATTATAATTAATTCAAGCAACAACCTCCCATACTTAAATTATTTAAACTTTAGATCATTGAATCTTGCAAAGAGCCACAGGATAGTGGTTTCAATCTAGGCAATTAGAATTTACCTCAAAGATTTTTGCTTATACATCCCTTGATTTATCCATGGGGTTTAATAGTTAGCTCTTAATAAATTTTGACCTATGTAAGCCTACACGTTATTGGTACTTTAGGAGTGGCCTTCCTACCAAGAAGGTTTTAGAATAGGGAGTGCATGTAATATAACCTTGTACTTGATAATGCATTGAGACACATTTTATATATTTTTCATGCTTTTCCTTACAAGTCTTATTCACAAACCATATTTCTATGATCACTTTCCTAGTTCATGATTCATTGAAGTGCTTGATCTAATGTATTTTAAGTATTGAAAGTAATTTGAAAAAAAATATTAAATTCTTGTTCTTTAATATGGAATTACTCTAGCTATTTTTTTTCATGAAATTTAGTAGAACAATTGTGTGATTCTATTCACTTTTGAAGCTCATTAATGCTACTTAAAATGCACATCTACACTTACTTGGAAAGATAACATCCATCCTAATAATGTAGGATTATGTAATTCTTTTTCCTTATTAATAGCTTGCAAAGCTAGCTAGAAACAAGTTGTGCCTTGCATACACATGCTATTTTCCAAAAAAAATAAAAATGATGAGTCCCTTTATTTATTTTCAAGCTTATTGATCAAATGTTCTTCTAGCTTGAAGTGTTCTAGTTTTCCTTGGTTCTTGATGAGTTGGTTACATTGTAAGATCTAAATTTTTGTGCTAGCTAGAATTTTTTTCCAATACACGAGGTATTAGTTTTGTGGTGTCAAGATTTGATTTGGGTTCTTAGATCCACCTCTTGTTTGTATTTCTTTCCTAGCTATTCTCTAAGTTATTATAGTTAGAATTCTTGATTTTAGTGTTTATGGAGACCTTTTATGCTATGTTACTATTTGTTCATACATTAGAAAAGTTTCTAAGTGTTCACCATGATATTAACCCCTTTAAACTCTCATAAAACCATTAAATAGTCTTATAAATAGCTTGGAAGTTGTTTTGGAGTATTTACAACCTTTGCAAACCCTCCTTGAAACCCTTTATTATCTTTCAAAATAACATTTTTTGTCAAGAATTTAAATTTAAAGAATGATAAGAAGGCAGTTTAGAATGAGGGTTTGAACAAGGATCATTAGATATATGGCCTACCTTGAATACACTATTAGATTCCCTTTAGTACATCACTAGTTACATTATATTTTCTCAATACTTTTGTGGCCAAAATTGATAGTTTGGTATGTGTTGCAAACTCTCACCTAGCTATAATTGTCAAATAGGAGACACAACCCTTATAAAAGCTATATGAGGAGTTTTTTGGTGTCTAACACCAACTACAAGGTCTAACACGTGTGATCTATGATATCAAACTCCCCCTATGGTTGTTGAAAAGAGACAACTAGATTATTAACATGTGTTTAGTGTTGGAATGTGGATTTTTTTTTGAAACATCTTGTTTGGTTGGATTTTAACCAAGTAGGGTTAATTAATTGTAGTGGTTTACAACCTCATTCTGAATCTCAATGCTAAGGAAGCATCATACTTGTAAAAACCATTTATTTCTACATGCAAATCTTGATAAATATATCCTAATATTTTAGGAAATCAAGATAAAATATGATGTATCTATGCATAACTCTTCAACCATGAACATAGATAGAATTACAAGGGTTTAGTTTTTATAAAAATCCTAAAAACATATCATTTTAGTATGGTAATTTGTTTTTTGACATGCATGCAAGTATAATCATGTAGGATCTAATAAATTTGACTTTCTTTGTGTAGTTGGAATGCTTATTTAAAGGTCAACATCATTGCTTAGATCCAAGAAACTCATTCAAGCCAAAAAGAAGCTTATTTCATATTAATCAACATTTCACCATTAGAGTGTAAGTATGGTTGTCGAGAGAAATAAAATTGTTTATCAGTTTTACATGAGTGTTCTACATAGTAAAGGTGGTTGTTTTCTTTGGTTGGTCAACATTCAACAATAATAAAAATTGAAAATAACCTTGACAAGTACTTTCACCAAACCCTAGATAGTGACTTATCTCTTCCTTACCAACTCTATGATTATAAAGGGAAGTGTAAAAAATCATTCCTCACAAGGGTAATAGTCTACTAATAAAGAAGAAAGATATGTCACAAAACCAAGTGGAATAGTCAACACCATTTGAGAACAACCATGTTGTTGACAATAAATGATATCTAGGGACTATTACTACAACAATAAGATAGTAAGTTAAACTAATAAATAATGCAACACAATAGAGCTTAGTTACTTAGCCCATAAATATACCATCAAAAATAATTCTTCACCTACAATAACACTATCAAACATATGCACAAGATGTTATATAATGACTAATGGACTATAATCTTGTTTAGGCTATCCTAATAGCATCATGGGGGATATTACACTTATAGAATATTTTTTATGGTATCCATATAGCTATTATTGACATTAGGAATTGTCAAGAGGGAGTTAGAGACAACAAAGAAGAATATAATTAAGTGGATTTTATGATGGAAAGACATAAAATACAGACATGCATTACTTCTATAATTTCTATGCCTCTTATGAACATGAGTTATAACTCTTTCATGGCATCAGTAGGAGTACCAATGTTTCCATAAGATAACAATCATACTAGGTTATTATCATAATTAGACCATACACTTATTTAATTTCCTATGTATTATCATTTTGCTATCATAGATAACAACAATATGACAAAAGGATACTCTCAGGAAATCATTAAAGCCATAAAAATTTAGGATTTTCATGGTTATTAAGGATACTATAAATCTTATAGGATGGTCATGTGCCTAGATAGTTTTATTAAATTTATCCTAATAAATAATAATAATAGGTTCTATGTAGGATTTTAGTAGGTACTAAATTATGATCATTTCCACCTTGTTGTAAGGCATCAATTAAAAGTCAGCCATGAAATAAGAGGATTATCTTAGCAAGGGTAAGAGTTTCATAAACACTAGTATCAAGACGAAGATTATTTCATTTAAAGCTCTACTATTTCACTCTTATAGGATCAATTGGCTAGTCCTATATATAACATAAGAGGCTTTTCATGATAATTTATCGCTTAAAAATTTCATACCATGTCACAAATATAGAGGAGATGGTCCCAAAATACATCTAGTATCACTTAGATAACCTTGTAATTAAGTCAAAATATTTTCATGAATAACATATACAATTGTCCTTCTTGGATTTTATTGAGTGTGAAGTTGTAAACTAACTTTTTTTTTCAATGATAAGGTCCTTGTCTTAGTAATGAAGGATGTCAAGGCATAGTAATCTTTATGATTATTATGTACCTTAGAGCATAGACTTGTAGCTCATTTTCCCATTCATTGCTATGAAACCACCTTGAAGAATATTACAAGAAATGAAGGAAGTTGGGTTAGAAAATATTTTAGTACTACTATGGATCATCTTATCCTAATAAGGAAGTCCCTAGGTCACATGATATAAAATTGAAATCTATGAGGAAATCATGATAAAATTTTGAAGACTTATAACTGAGGACAATCACATGAGTGATGACAATCATGGTATTAGAAGGACAATTGAAGGACTTCATCCAACAAGTCTTAATGCCTTATCCTTATGTAAAATACACAATGCATTATCTCAAGTCTATTATATAGCTGTAATCATAATAGACATAGTTAATCATGTGGTCACACCAATCATGGATGTCCTTGATCTTAGAAACATTATTATTGTATGATGTGTTATGTGGGTCTTCTCAAGTCAAAAGCATCATGGTAACCAATAAAATTCAAGAAATATATAAATTTGTTACACCTCATTGTGTATCTACCAATTATTATTACTTTTCATGAATAAATATGTTTTTAATGCATGACTATGTTTCACAGAATGAATGAGATGAATGAATATGTATTATGAAGTGTTTTCTTTTTAGATGATTTATGATGCAAATGATAAATGATGAATATGATTTTCATGTTATCAACTAATTTTGTTTATGATGCAAAGCCCATGCACAACAAGCTTTGACTGAGTACTTTTAAACATGTTGGTTGAGAAATCCCACAACTCTTGAGATGTGGCATTATGAAAAGGGATAAATTTGTTGAATGATGCACAATAGATCAGAGGGAAGGAAAGGTGGAAAATTTCTTAGCTATCTTTCAGATTTGAGACTCTCCTTTTTTGTATAAATAGGGGTCGATGGGCTCTTTTTTTGGTTGTTCATGATAGATGTTATCATAGTTGTTCATTGTGTTCATTTGCTATTCATTTGTGGTCGCCATTGCTATTAATTATTGTTCTTTTTGATGAGTTAATTCTATGAGTATTGTGAGATTGAGAGTAATTATTTGTGAGTTAGAGGAGCAATATTATTGAGAGTAAGAGCATATTGATTGGATAGATTGGGATAGGTTGAGTTGAAGAAGGCAACAAGTTGAATTTTGGCATTGATCTAGAGTTGCAAATTCTTCGTGGGAGCTTTATATTTCTAGGCATGCTTAGTTATTTTATCCCTTACTCTTTTGTATGTTGAATCTATGTTTTTTGTTGATTAATTGTAAGTGCTTGTGCAAGTTATTGATTATTTATCATAGGTGTTGAATCAAGCTTGTGTAGATAGCTAAATTGGATATAAGTTGTTTTGTGTATCTTATTATTATGATACATATATATAGCTATTATGATTGTCATGATTGTATGATGTAATTATGAAAAACTATCTAGAAGGTATATATATGATACCTAGTTTATTGTATGCTACTTATATGCTTGCATGAATTATGATGATAGTAAAACAAAGGGAATAATACCATGTTAGATGTATTATGTGATCATTGATAGGATAAGATGACTTGTAAACCATGTTGGTAGTTTATCCTTGAGTGGTTATTCATGTTTCCTTGGAAGTAGGAAGTCAACTTATTCATTGGGTTAGGATAAACTAGAGGTTGGGATTAACCTATTTGGTCAATTAGATCAACTAAGTGTGACATCAATTTTTGGAATGGAATCTTGTTATTTTTATTGAGGATAAACCAGAGGTTGGGATTAACCTATTTGGTCAATTAGATCAACTAAGTGTGACATCAATTATGGTCAATAGAGTTTTCAAGTTGAACAAGGGGCTGGGTGAACATATGAAATCACTCAAAGTAAGTATTGAGCACTTATATTTATTATATATGATAAATCTATGGACAAATAAAGTGTAGTTACCACTGCGTACACTTTATCAATTCACTATGAACTAGGATTGCATAGCTAGTAGGGAGTGTCATGCATGTTAGGCAGGTATCCAATGTATGGAAACACTAGTTATGTAGGACACAACACCATGCTCAAGTAGGCATTATATTAGAGGGTTTTCATACCAATCTCTTCATTGAAGGGTAGGGCCATCCTACCAGATATAAAGATGTGCAAGGGACTGCTTAAGTTTATGGTTGGAGGAAAAGAATTTGGGTGATACTCTCCCTCATGCAGTTGGCAGTCAAGACTTGTGTGAAGCAGAAGAAGATGAAGATATGTGTTCCAATTGAGGATAACTTGACCAATATGCTCTTGTACATTAAGCTCTTATAAGCTATCATTTTTAATTATGCTATTGCATCTATTTGGCAAATGTATATGAAAGATGTATTCATTACTTGGGATTATGTTTAGTGTTACTTTATTCATGCAATGTAATTTGGAATGGGTTTATTTCAAATGTGCATCTATGTTATTGAATTAGAAAATTTTATTTCAATGTGTTGGTGAACTTGATCTTTTCTCATACATGGGTTAAAACTTAGGTGAAAACAATAGGGTAAACTTTGGGCATGTTACTAAATTATTGTTGAACTATTATAATGTCTTACCTTATTAAGGGGAAATTTCCATCAGCAACGCCAAAGTTAATCAGGGTACTTGGGACCTTTCTACCCTCAATCTCTAACATTAACCTCTAGACATATGGATAATCATCATTACATTAATAATTATCATAAATGAGAGAAGTGTTATCATGATGAATTCCATGAACCTAATCATCCTTAGGACAATAATCACTCCATTAATAATCCAATAACATTGAAGAATTATCATCACTTGGTTTAATATTTTATTCATAAAGACTATCATAAAGATGGGAGAATATGTTTAAATAAAAAAATCTTGTCAAACATATATATAAATTAGGTCGTCATCAAGGAAGGAAGTAGTCATTGCAACATAACACTTTTGCATAGTTATAACTTCACTTCATTGTGTAATCATAAACAATTATCCTGAAGGAACTATTACACTATGCTCATTAGAATAATCACACTAATTTTGTGATAGTAAAAAATCCTTTATTCTCTAAAATGTTTTCATCAATCCATGGGCACTATCATGTCCTGTTTTGACAATTAATTTAGGGTAATAATCACACCTTAACTACCAAAATAGTATTACTACAACTACTATAGTCAAAGTATCATGGAAGAAATGGTGTCATCATAGGAATTTTACAATCAAGGTGGATTGTCCTATCTTTAAACCATTATTGCCTACACAAGGAGACAATCATGGACATTCAAAGGGACTTCAAAAACCACACTAGAGTCAAGGTTAATCATATTTTTAATCAAAATCCTAGCTAAACCATAATAATGATAATGGATCAATCTAGACTCTATCAAATAGAAGCAAGTGGTTGCCATTATGGTAGAAGATAGTTATTGTATCAATTTTGTTATAAAAGATATCCAACATTCAAATGTTGCCCACTCATTATATCCTACCATAATAGGTAGAGGGGTGATTATGTACAAGATTGTTGATTTTGATGTTGCTCCAAGTAACTAGGAAGATGGGACCATACAACCTTTAGACACTATCATGTATGATTAGATGCTCCTAGTTAGTGAGTCAATCAATCACATGCCTATGTCTTATGCACTTGATTGCCACTTTAATTGATGATGCCCCATTTTGACAATTAATCCAAACAAAAGGACTGTACAAAATGATGAGGGTAATTGTGAGCCCTCATCTCCCATTTCCTACTAGTCAAGCATCTTTCGATTTACTTGAAGTGTTCCTCACCTTTTGTTTTTCTCTTTCTCTAACGCATCCAACTTTTCATTTCATACATATGTAGGTTTATGAAAACAATTTAATTAAATTTTCATGTTATCATAAAATAAGTCTTTGATAGATACCCTAATAGTGTATATGCACTTTGTGCATCTAATTTTATGAAGCCGACATCATGGTCTAGATTGCCAAATATTCAAAACAAAAACAAAACCATTTTTTTCGTTCTAGAATCTGTCAATAAGCTTGTGCCTTCATTATTAGTGGCGTGACAATGCACATTATTATAGTGAAAGCCTATTTTTTAGATTACTTTATTTAACATAACCAATCATCTTCACAAGAACATTTTGTCTATTTAAAATGATGGAAACAATTCACGTCTTTCATAACAATTTCTCTTGCAACAATCTTGAAGATAAATTCCATTGTAGTGTGTGAAGCAACACAGATTGAAGGTTCTTAATAACTATAAAAATTGTTATTGGGATGCATCTAACAAACCAAAAGCAATGGTCAACTTTTCACTATGATTATAGAGAAATAACTCATTTCCCTCCTTTTCCTCACTAAGTAAATGTCTTGAACTTGGGAAATACCCTGCTGCCTTCATCTCTCAAGCTAATCTCTCCAACTTTGCATAGATCTCCGGTGTTTGTGGATGTGAGCTATCCTCTACACATAAAGCACACACCATTTCATGGATTTCAATCCAACTACATCTAAGAATCCTATATATCCTTTACCATTTATCATTCTCCTTACCATTTGAACCTCACACCACTTGCCCACATCTGCATAAATGTTTGAGAGAAAGAACATAAGTCAAACATTTTTAGATTCTAATTAAAAAGCATCATCACTATAAATACTCCTAAAACATATTTTTGTATGTGATTTAACCAATTTCATTTGCTTGAATTTTTTAGATCTTTATCAAGAAATCCATTTTGTTCATATCCTACAACCATGGAACCAAATTTCTTTGAGGCACATAGGAAAAAAACTCACTTGCCTTGTGTATGCTTCCACACTTTGGATACATGTCTACAGAGCAGTTGCAAATACTACATCCGACAAAATTCCTGTCCTTTATGCTTTGATGGATGTCCATACGCTGTTCCAAAGCTCCCATTTTGGCACGGGTTGTAAGGACGCTGAAAAAGTTTGTAGAGTCTGGCATTACACCTGCTAATTGCATTTGCGTGAAAGTTTCTGAGGCCTCTTCAACAAATCCATTTTGTGAATATCCTGCTATCAGGGCATTCCATGAAAACAATTTTTTTTGGAGGCATTCTGTCAAACAGTTCACGTGCCTTATCTATGCTTCCCCATTTTGCATACATGTCTACCAAGGCAGTTACGGCTACATGTCTACCAGGGCAGTTACGGCTACATCTTTCCTTCATCCTGCGATGGATGCCCATGCTCCGTTCTGAAGCTCCCATCGTGGCACAGGCAGGGGGGATGCTGGCAAAGACTGCAAAGTCCAACATTCCACTGCGAGTTACATTTGATTGAAAGTTTGTGAATCCGTTTCAACAAACGCATTTTGTGCAAATCCTGTAATCAAAGCATTTCATGAGACCACATTTCTTTGAGGCATCCTGTCGCATAGTTGACGTGCTTCCACATTTCGCATGCATGTCTACCAGAGCATATCCAACTGTGATGTTTGAATAATCCTTGTACGCTGGCGAATGAAAACTGAGTTGGAAACCTGTTCAGTGTGAGTGCATCGCAGAATTCAACGGTGGAGGTGGGCGGGAGAAACGATTTAAACACATTTACCGGCATTCCATTGGGCGGAGAAACAATTTAATGATTAGGAATCCATGTGAAAGTAGCTGCGAGGGGTGACTAGCGGAAGCGAGCTTATTGGATGGAAGGGGATGGTTGAAGAAGAGCCTAACATCGGCCACTTTGTCTATCCGATACGAAAATGCCTTAGGGGCATGGATGGATGTTAATCTTCCTTGATTTTCTAGCCATTCGTGTATTTCGCCTTCAGAAGTAGCTTTGCCTCCTAACTCGCCATCAGGTATTTGCTTTGGCTACCACAGTGCCAGGCAATTCACCCCATTCTCTACATTTCTTTGGCAAAGCATTTTTTTTATCTTCTTTCTATTATTTCATTTAACTTGTAATGTGTTTTATAAGGATTTTATTTTTAAGATGTAATTTTTTTATATTTAATTTCATTGATTAATAATTGAAGATTAGTTTATGTTATGTTTTTTTTTATAATAGTTATTTTTTAAAAAATAATTATTTTTTAATAATATTTTAAATTTTATTTTATATATAAGAAATAAATAAAAATTAATATGGATTGTACAAATATCTTTATGGTTTTATTTATTATATATAATACATAAATTTTAATCTTTTAAATTATTTAAAGAGTATTTTTATTTATTTAATTTTATTTACTTGTTTTAATTTTAGTTCTTAGGCAAATGTTAAAACTAAAATATCCATTTTTAGAAATAATTAATTATATTTATATAATGTCAATTTATTTTTTAATATTTTATATAATGCAAATTTAATTTTAAAATATTATATTTATTATATATTATATTTATATTAAAAATTAACCAATAAAAATATAATGTAATATATGATTAATATAAAATATACCCTTCATTTTATAGAAATTTACTAACTTTATGAAGTTTTTAATAATTTGAACTTTTATGCTTATATTTATATGATATTTAATGTTTTAATAAATATTAAAATATATTATATTCAAATAATTATTAAAAGAGTGTAATTAAATTATATATATTTTTTCTAATATAATAATATAATATAATATATTTCAACAATATTAAATTATATTATTCAAATTAAATATTTTTTATAAAATTATATTATATTATAATATTTTACTAATATTATTATAATATATTTGAATTATGATATAAAAATTGTAATATATTAGATACTATAATATAAAGAAAAATTATACTATAATACAATTCTTATGTACTAGCATATATATATTTTAATAATATATATATGTATGGAAAACAAAATTATTAGGGCTAGGGTTGGGGTTAGCTTTAGGAATAGGGTTAGAGTTAGAGATAGAATAAGAAGTAGGGTTGGGTTTAGCATTATAATTTAGATTTAGGGTTAGGATTAGAGATAAAATTATGATGAAAGGTAGGCTTTGAGATAGAGATAGAATCAAGGTTAGGGTTAGGATTGGGATTATGATTAGGATTAGAGATAGAATTAGAATCAGGGTTGGGTTTACCATTACAATTAGGGTTAGGGTTAGGATTAGAGATAGAATTAGGATTAGGGTAAGGGTTAGAGATAGAATTGGAAGTAGGGTTTGATTTAGCATTACAATTAGGGTAGGGTCAGGATTAGCATTAGAGATATAATTAGGATGAAGGATAAGGTTAGGTTTAGGGTTAGGATTACAATTACGATTAAGATTAAAGTTATGGTTAGGTTTAGACATACAATTAACATTATGGTTGTAAATAGTGTTAATATTATTGATAGGGTTAGGGTTACAACTAGAGGTAACATTAGGATTAGGTTTGGGTTAAAGTTTGTATTGAAATTAGGATTATGGTTAGGGTTATGTTTATTATTACAGTTGGGGCTGGTTAGCAAAACTATTAGGATTACAATTAGGGTTAGAGTTAATGATAGAATTATAATTTGGGTTGGGTTAGAGATATAATAAGGATTAGAGTTGGGATTGGCATTAGGTTAGGGTTATGGTAGCATTAGGATTAGGGTTATGGGTAGAGATAAATTTTGGATTAGGGTTGGGGTTAGTGTTACTATTAGGATTAGGGTTAGGTTAGGGTTTGAGTTATATAATTAAGGTTAGGGTTATGGGTAGAGATAGAATTAGAGTTAGGGTTGTAGTTAGAATTATTGAATCTTAATTGAGTCCTAACCAAAATTAAACCTTAACCCTATTTAAACCATAACTCTAACCTTGATTAAATTGTAACCCTAATCCTAACCATAATCATAACCCTAACTATCACCCTAGTTGAACATTTTAACACCAACCCTAACCCCACTCTACTCTAACCCTAACCCTGAAACTTTATTCTATAAGCCTAACCCTAATTGAACAACAATTAAACCCTAACCTTAATTAAACCCAAATAACAATTGCAACCCTGATTGAACCCTAACCCTTACCCTATTTGTTTTTCAACAATAGTATTATATTATTTAAACTAAATATTTTTTTATAAAATTTAATTATATTATAATATATTTACTAATTATTATAATATATTTGAATTATGAGATAAAAATTGTAATATATTAGATAATATAATATAAAGAAAAATTATATTATAATACAATTCTTATAATGTACTATATTATGTTATTAATAATATATTATATTATATTATTATTAATACTATATTATATTATTATTGTATTATTAGTCTTATTTGGATAGGGATATTAATTGTTCATTGGATTGTATTTTATCCAAGGGTGAAAATTAATTTACTTTTTAGAAGTTTATGTTAAATCTTTTAGATTATTAGTCTTATTTGGATAGGGATATTAATTGTTTGTTGGGTTGTATTTTATCTAAGGGTGAAAATTAATTTACTTTTTAGAAGTTTCCATTTTAAATTATGGTTCATTTTCAATTGATTTATTGATATTTGGGTGGCTCTATTATCATATTATATTAATATTATTATTTTTATTATATAATTATTATTATTGTATTATATTATTATAATATATTTTTATTATTATTTTAATATAATTATAATAATAATTATATTATAATACTAGTGAACCCATCAATTTTTGTTAAATAAAGTCTTAAAAATATTATTAAAGTCAAATAATATTATACATGATAATAATAATGTATATTATATTTAAATAATTATTTTATTAATTATTATTATTATCATATTGTTATAATATGACAATATGATAATATTATAAAACTAATAATAATAAACAACTAAATATTTCATATAAATTATATATAATAATTAAGAGAATAGTTATTTAAATAATATACATAATTATCATATATAATATTATTTAAATTTAAAAATATGTTTTTTTATAATTTTAATATAAAAAACAATTATAAAAAATTTCTTTATATTATAATATCTAATATATTACAATTTTTATATCATAATTCAAATATATTATAATAATGTTAGTAAATATATTATATATAATGAAATTTTATAAAAAATATTTAGTTTAAATAATATAATAATATTGTTGAAATATATTATATTATTATATTAGAAAACTATATATAATTTAATTAAATATTTTTAATAATTATTTGAATATAATATATTTTAATATTTATTAAAACATTAAATATCATAAACATAAAAGTTCAAATTATTAAAAATTCCATAAAGTTAGTAAATTTCTATAAAGTGAAGAGTAAATGCATTTCACCCTGTCTTATCAAACAGTACTTAGATCTGACGAATAACGGAAATGATACGAGGTGCAAGTGATGGCATGCGGCATGCATCCATGCCCCGGTGCATTTTCGGGGCTGGATAGACGCTGCCAAATTATACATATACCTCTATAACCTATTTCTAGATAAATAGAATAACTTAGTTTTAACATTCACCTTAGAACTAATTAGATGCACTAGACATCTATACATCATCCATGGATAATACATATAATAATTATTTCTAAAAATGGATATTTTAGTTTTAACATTTGCCTAAGAACTAAAATTAAAACAAGTAATAAAATTAAATAAATAAAAATACTCTTTAAATAATTTAAAAGATTAAAATTTATGTATTATATATAATAAATAAAACCATAAAGATATTTGTACAATCCATATTAATTTTTATTTATTTCTTATATATAAAATAAAATTTAAAACATTATTAAAAAATAATTATTTTTAAAAAAATAACTATTATTAAAAAAAAAACATAAACTAATCTTCAATTATTAATCAATGAAATTAAATATAAAAAAATTACATCTTAAAAATAAAATTTATAAACACATTACAAGTTAAAATGAAATAGAAAGAAGATAAAAAAAACGCTTAAGCCAATAAATGGGGAGAGCATGGCGTGAATTGCCACTAAGTACTGTGTAGTCAAAGTAAATACGGATGGCAGAGTTAGGGAGGCAAAGTTGCGGAAGGCAGAAATACACGAATGGCGAGAAAATCAAGGAAGACAACATCCATCCATGCCCCATCCATGCCCCGGTGCATTTTCGGGGCTGGATAGACAGTGCCCACAACATCCACCTAAGCGGTCAAACGCTTAGTGTGATGTTTAAGCCGGGGCCGTGGTCAATACTTCTCCTTTACATGGAGCTTGTTACGCAAGCGCCGACGTCAGCAGAACTCTGAGCAGCGAACAGCATAACCTAAACCTTAGACTTCGTGGGATTTCTTGGTTTCGCATCCTTCACAATGAATACATGCCTCAATTGATTCCGTGGTCAATGCTTCTCCTTTAAATGGAGCTTGTTACGCAAGCGCCAACGTCAGCAGAACTCTGAGCAGCGAACAGCTGGATCATCTTACGCGAGGGCCTTCGCCGGCGGAGAGCAGCGTTGACTCACCCTATGGTTGCCGACCTAGTTTTTCTTATATATTTACACTCCAAATCCAAAAGATAATGATCAAGAAATCACTGGACTTTGTGTTGTGAGTGTAATTTGACATGGAGCAAGTGAAGGTGCTCAGCGCAGGGACCAGTCCATACGCCATACGCGTCTTCGTTGCCTTGGAAGAGAAAGGAGTGAAATATGAACGCCAAGAAGAGGATCTGGACTCCAATAAGAGCGACCTCCTCCTGCAAATGAATCCCGTTTACAAGAAAGTACCTGTCCTCATCCACAATGGCAAGCCCATATGTGAGTCTCTCATTATTCTTGAGTACATTGATGAGACCTGGGGCTCCAAGAAGTTTTCGCCATATGCCCGTGCCCTTGCCCGCTTCTGGGCTGACTTCCTTGATAAGAAGGTAGTGGTTTACCCGTTGTAGTAAGCATGGGCATTCAATTAAATCAACACATTTTCAACTAGCTTGAGATTGAAAAGTTATAATTCATGCGTGCTCTGTTTTTGCAGTTTCTTGACTCGGCGTTACGTATAATTAAATCGAAAGATGAAGCTCAGGAGCAGGCCAAGAGTGACATGCTGGAGAACCTCCAATTTTTAGAAGGGGCGTTGAAAGAAATGTCAGGAGGAGGATCCCTCCCTTTCTTCGGGGGAAAGGATTTCGGGCTGCTGGATATTGCCCTAACTCCCTATGCGTCAAGGTTCCATACACTTGAGACTATTGGGAATTTTAAGATACCGTTTGAAACTGAATACCCGTTGCTTGATGCGTGGGTTAAGAGATGTATGGAGAGGGAAAGCGTCAAAAAAATTCTTCCCTCCTCTGATCAGATTCTGGAGAAGGGCCTCAAAGCGAGGAAGAGATTTGTGGTAGATTAAATTGCAAGTATTTGTTAAGTTGTTTAAGTAGTTAACTTGTGTAAGAGCGTTGAGATTTATAAGCTGTCCAGAATTTTTTTTATGGCATCCCTGAATTTGCGTCCTTGAAGGATTAGGCTAGTGTGAATCATATTGTTACTACGTTAATTTGATACTATATTATCGAATCTCTGGCCCACAATTTGCTATTTCAGTCTGTGTTCTGAGTTCTTATCGCAAATTGGTTTCCCATTTGGGTCCCAACTTGGCTTCTTAGTATGGCTCTCGATTGTTCTAGATAGCTCCACGTACATATGAGCTTTGCTAGACACTATGCAATAAAAAATGAGGTTTGGTGTATGTCATGATATTACTTTCATTTTAAGAATCCCACGCACCCAATCCCAAATATAAGAGGGTTTCATTATATTGCCTTCCAATAAAGAAAAACAAAACTTTGGCTGCCACGTGACAAATACCCCACCTCAGCGAAAGAAGACTTGATTCCAGTGATGGTAACTCCCAGCTCGGCATAGACTCAACTCTAGTCACCATAATCTACACCTTAATAAAGCAAGAAGTAATTTAAGGATGTAAGGGGGCACCATGTCAGCATTTTCTTTTATTTCCTGTGTGTGGAGGCGGCGTCACATAGCACAGGTCAAAGAAGAAATTTTTGTCTTTTCAAATCTTTTTATGCCGAAGGCGTCCTATGCTTAGAATTTGTACCTCCGATGGTGTAGATTGGTGGACAGGCAATCGCCTGCGATGAAATCCATCCCAGCCACTCACCATTTCCATCCTAGCCACTCACCATTTTTCCCGGATGGAATAGAGCAGTTATTGTAGGACTGACGGTGTAGATTGGTGGACAGGCAATCGCTTCCGATGAAATCCATCCCAGCCACTCACCATTTTTCCCGGATGGAACAGAGCAGTTATTGTAGGAGACAGAAGAAATATCTAAGCAGCAGTTATTGCAGGAGATGGAAAAAATATCTGAGCAGTAGTTATTGCAGCTGGTTACACCGAAGGTGTCCCACGCTGAGGTTTTCGAACCTCACCGGCTTTCAAATCAGAGGACCAGCATATAAACTCTCGAATTGGTGTTGTGTTGTTTCCCAGTCAATTGCTTTGAAGCGATATCTTCCTGTCCTTTGGTTCAAAGATTTCCGCAGCGGTCGTCTTCGTCTTCTTTACAGGTATGTAATACTCTTTCTTTCGCTGTAAATTTTGCAATTTTTACATAACAAGTTCCACTACTGTACTCTCGTAGCTCTGGGCTTCATGGATTTACCAGAAGCAGCTGCAAATTCTTTCCTATACATAATTTTGGCTGGATCTGCCCATTCTTTGTATGTTTTGTGATAAAATACTTATGGAGGCCATGGATAATTTACAGAGCTCTGCAAAAACAAGGTTTCAAAGGTCGTCCTCCCCGCTTCACGATTGGCAATATAGAAAACCCGATGATGCCTGTTCCAGAAAATCTGCAGAACACAAATCTCAAGTATATTCATAATCTTGATTTGAAATCCAATGAGTTCTGCTTTATATCCTCAGGCATGATGGTAACTCTCTTGTCATGGATGGCACACAAGTTTGTGTCCTCAAAGAGCCCTACCAGGTACGCCTTTGCTGCCTCTTGCAACGCCGACACGGTTGAGCTCTGGAAGCGCAGATCTTAAAAGTTTCGCACGGTTAGATCCCCCAAAACTTTTTTTAAAAAAAGTATTAGGAATTGTGTTAGCATCAAATCGTTAATGCCAATTTTATTTTAAAGTTGAAAAAATATGTATGAGGTGGTTAAATTTAACCTAGAATATGTTCATTTTTTTTAGAACTTTGTTCTTTTATTTCTACTTTTTCATAGATTTAATTAAATCCCTTGCAAATTTTTAGATCTGAGATGTTTGACAGCAGATCAAAACATGTTGGGCTTATGGTATGGTATATTTTTGTCATTGCATCACCCTAATTTGCAAGCTCTTATGCATCACTTAAAGGACCATCTTTTCCTTACAATCGGTACATAATATCAAATTTGATGGGGTTTTACCCTTTGCAGTATTTTATCGAGGTGCATATGCCCATGTTGCATCTGCATCACTCTTCTGGTGGAATTTGCCTTGGAGTGATCAAACCTCTGCTCCATGTAAGGGAGTGGTTCACGTCACAAATACCTTGTTGATCCTTGTCATCTGCTATGTGGTTTAGAACTGCCCCACGAAACAACTTTGATAGCACATAGGTCTTCTTCCTGGCATTATCACTGCTCCGATTGCATACATCCAGGCATCCATCTTTACCTCAAATAATACTCGCAAGTTTGCTAAGGCCATTTGTTCATCAGTTATTTAAAAGCAACTTGCTTACTTTTAAGTTTTAAATCCAAGTGGAAGACTTACAATTTGTTGTGATAGCATGTAAAGGAGCTAAAATCTTGGAGTAGGGAACAATGATCTTCTAAATATTTTGGACAGCATTCACAAAGAATTATCCTCAACTCTCCACCAACAGCGTAATTAGACAAAATATTGCCTTGCAAATTCACACAAGAAACAATGAAAAGTCAAAGCACATTGTTCATCAACCTCATGAACGTTACAGGTGCGTTGGATAATCTAAATACCAGTACATAAAATGCTTTCACTGTAAAATCAGAGGGATTTTGTACAACTATTCTTTATTTGGATTATATGGCTGTGTTACTGGAACAACAATGTTGCAATCTATGCAATGGTACAATGATTCACCTATTTGACAAGTTGAAACTGATGAGACAGCTGTATTTTGCAGCAATAATTCCTGTTTTAGACTGATGAGATAATTGTATTCTACAACAATAATTTTCAGTGTTAGATTTTTTGTCCTGTTTTAGTCATACCACAGAGAAAGAAAATGAAAAAGGAGGTTTCATCTGTATCACAAATAAATGAATTTGAAGGTGATTCAAAGAGAGAGCACAAATGTGGGATCATAGGGGTTGGTGTTGCTGAAACTTACAGTGGCATCCAACAACCTTCAACACCTCATCACACAGAAGCTGCATTGGTTGAAGCTCAAGTAAGGAATAAGAAGCATGCCAAGAAGAAGAGGAAAATGGGTTCTAAAGACTTACACACTCTATCTCCACCACAGAGAAAGAGATTTGAACCGGGGTCCGATTTATCTCTCAAATTTATATTTTATTGAAATTAATCTGTCACTTTGACTGTCATCTCCAACCAGAACTTTATGTTATTGATTCATTGATATTTTATTCTGGTTTAAGACTACTGCAGGGACGTGTACATGGCGGGCATTAGACATAAAGTATACTTTGAAAGAAAATAGCTGCCCTGTAACCCCCAGCGCATAGGTCCATTTCATGCCTTGACAGTAGCAGTTGCACAGGGAGATAAGGGCGCCATCATTCTTCTACAGGGGACGGCATGGAAGGGGCTTTTGAGTGGGTTCCAATGTGACTGGTGCTAGAAACATCAGTCATTCAAAGGCCTGAGCAGATCACATCTCAGCACTGCAAAATTTTTTGTTCTTCTTCCTGTTGTTATCATCATCTATTTGTTATTATTTTCCTTTGATCTTGATTTCATTTTATTTAGCTTAAATATCTCCCAAATGTGTTCCATAGAAAGTTATTCATTTCCCTGCCTCTAATGTTCTTTATCAACAGATTCAAATGGGAAATGGATGGAAGGATTATTGAGCCATTTGCAGAAGATATGAGATTTAAAGCCTCAAATGTAATTGACATAGACAGAAAACAATTAAATTTTGATTTCCCTCAAATTTGAGAGGGCCGGTCAGAATGTGACAGTTAGTTCACTTGAGTTGTACAGTTTGTAGTGATTTTCAAGTAATCTATCTAACATGCACTCACTTACCTTCAATGGTCTATTTGTATTATACTCTGCACATAAATATTGTAAACACAGATCGAATGGGAAAAACCAACTTGTTAAGATTTAGTACTATATCAGCTGGAGTAACAGATACATGTAAAGCCTATATAAATAAAGACATAAGATAAGAATCGCTGGTTAAAGATTTTGCACTGTAATAGCTGGTGTAAGACATATAAAGTGCATAGGCACAAGATAAGAACTCAGAACCAAATACTTATAAAATTGACCCAAAACTGATATAACCTTGAACCATATGACAGGCAGATTCAAATCTTTCACTTTGTCATCAATATGCTACAAGCAAACACATTCTGCTCCCTCTAACAGGGCTTGCTTATCACATTGCCCAAGCAATATACTACTAGCAGGGTGGAACTCTGTAATTTGAATGGTGGGTGTTTACGTATGTTGGGATTGAATCAAATAAAGAACAGAGTTACCTATATTGGTGGGTGTTACTTATATTGGGATTGAACTAGCAAGAGACATTGGGTTAAACAAGGCATCTGATCTGTTTGACAAAATGTTTCAACGAGATGTGGTCTCACGGAATGCTACTAATGGAAGTTAGAGCCCTCTTTAACTTGAGGGCTGAAAAAGCAGACGTATCTCCACAAAAACATTACAATGTCGCACAAGGAGAGAGCCTCTGCCATGTTTTCTATGTTGTACAAAAGAACCTTCAAAACAGAACTTCAGATGGGTATTGAAGGAAATGAAAACCCACTATGCTTATGATTAAAAAAAACTCAGTGGTGCCTGCAACATGAAGTTCTGACTGAAGCTTCTGCCTGCATCACTCATATGATCAAACGAGTGCTCTGGGATATGACATAGTAAATTGGACACAAACCCCAGCCACTGTATACTTAAAGTGGACACTGTACCTGGTTTTCTAGGTATTTTAACATTAATTTTTTGCCACATTTCATTGGTATGCCCCTAATTTGGTGAGAGGTTCAAAAACAACTGGTCATCAAAAATAACTTCTTGTTAGTAAATCCTTGTAGACTTGGTCTAGGAGAGAGAAGACTGACTTACTATTGCGGGGACACTTAAGAAGTAGGTGTAAGCTAAAGTTTACTTTCTTTTCATGGGCAACCAGATACACCCTATATGCAGCCAAAAAAAGGCTACTTTGGTTGAAGTGTTAAAAAACCCCACCAAAGTCTCTTTGGGTATCGATGTGGTGTTACATGTGAAGGCCGAGAACAATGAGGGAGGTTTCCAAATGGAGAGCATGCGTGATACTATAAGGTGGGATGCACTGCAGGTACCATTTCAGCTTGCCTTGCTTCAGTGTGTTTGATTTCTTTTGGAGACAGGGTTGAGGTCTCACATTTGTGGCCTTATTGGCTGGGCCTCTAAATGGATAACAAAAATGCTTGTCAATGTTAAAGTGTTGAAGTTATCCAAAAATTAGGTGTTGAAGTCATCCAAAAATTTCTTATGTCTATCTATTTTCTAGACAGGTAGGCCATATGATATACTAAACCCTAGCTCACTTCGTGACATAGGAGGAAATAATTGGACAACAAATATATTAGATGAAGAGTTTGAACTTATGAAAAAACCGTGTTTAATTTTTGTCAATGTTTTAGCTATGGTTCTTAATGTGAATGGACGGACTGTTAATGTTAAAAACTATAATTAAGTTTTTGAGGTTATAAAATGAATCAAGCAAATGCTTAATTAATTATGTTCAATTTTATTAGAGTTTCAGTTATTGATTTTGATGCCGATGGATTATGAATATTTCGGTCATGTTAAAATTTGTAATGAGTTTGTGATGGAATGCTTTTTCATGTGGTACAATTTCAAAAAAGAAAAATGCATGTTTATTTGTTTTCTAGAAAGTTAGGTCACAAGATATGTTAGAGGTGTCATTTGTTAATCCTTAACTCATTTCGTAGTGTAGAGGGAAGTAATTAGATAAATGTGCTAGATGAAGAGTTTATGAGAAAAATGTGTATTAGTTTTTATCAATATTTTAACTATCATTCTCAATGTCAGACTATAAACATTGCAACCATGTTATAAACCATAAATTGTGTTTGTAAAGGTTTACAAAATAAATCAAGAGAATGCTTACTTCATACTCTACATTTTTAAAAAAAAAATCTTTGTGTGTTTATCTATTCTTTATAAGCCTAGGTCACATGAAATATTAAAGTTGACATTTACTAAGCCCTAGCTCATCTTTCGATGTAGAGGAAAAGATTTGGATGACAAATGCCTCAAATAAAGAGCTTCTTAAAAAATGTGTGTTTATATTTTATCAATCTCTCATTTGTAATTCTCAATACCAATAGATTATGAACATTACAATCATGTTAAAATCATGATTAATTTATGAAGATATCACATTTGTAAAGATTTGGACAAAAGACAAGAAGACCAAATAGTAGTCAAGTTACATATTGATAACCTAAAGTTGTTATCAAATATAGCTAATAATCATAGATATTTATAGCCTTTTTGATTGAGTACTCCACATTTCTCTTTTTAGAGCCATCGTATGCATTGCTAGATTGATAGTGTTATAAATATGTGTTTTAATATTGGAGTAACTTTGAAATGAGGATGGTTGTGATATTTTTAAATTTTTGAAAGATTTAATCCAAGAGATAGAAGTGAATGTTCAACTAGCTCTCTCTACATCACTAATATCTATTGTGTCACTTTCCAAAGGTTAAAGCCCTTGCCATTTTGATAGGGATTTGTGTACATCATTGTCTCTTGTAAAAGGGGAAACAAGGACAAAGATTGGATTAACATTGTCCAATGGCAAATTGCCACATACCAAATTTCTTCTTTTATAGTTTTGACATTATACTATCTAGAAAACTAAATGAAATAAAGTAAACTTTTGGAAAAATTCCAATTCAACAACACTTTCCTTCTTCATATTATTCATAATGTAATGGCTAAGCCAAGGATACCAATAAAACATGAACAAATCTTGTGGAAAATTATTAGTAAACATTCAACTAATTGACATACATAAATTATTCCTACTTTCTAGACATATTGCACTACCATTCTCATTTCTATGGGATATATGTCTTACTCATTTATAATATTGAGGTGTTATACCATTTGGGTTAGAAATTTCATCTTTATTCAATATTCCTTAGATGAATAATTGATGATAATACATATAGATATCAAAGATTACAAGATCTTGAAACGTACAATGAGTGTTGTGTTCATGCCTTGGATAATTTAAGTATGTATCAAACATGATTGAATGAGATGTAAAAGCCACTGTCCCACAAAATTTTGAAATTGGTGATTTGGTCCTCTAGGGAAATCATACAAATTCATTTGCAAAAGAATAATTTATGTGAGATGAATTCAAATCCAATAAGTTAGTACTATTCATTATTTCTTCTAAGTATAACACACATTCTTTTTGGGTTGACCACTATTGATGGCAAACCTTTGTGCGCCCATGTTAATATCATGAATATATGTTGTTTCTATTCATGGCATGCTTACTATAGTGTTTCCACCATTGGGGTCATCTTATGAACTTTATCCATTTATTCTCACATTCTTACATGTTTACACTCACATGATCCTTTCATTATTTTTTAATATCTCATTGTACTTAACACACTTATAATTTACACATGTCAAAATTGATATATTTTGAAGTGAATTTACAAGATCTTATGGTTGTCAAAGCATCTCTCCAATGATTATTACTACATGACATACTCTATGAGGGCTTATTCCATATAGTATTCATAATCATCATTATTATTTTATCTTATATTATTTAGTGATGAGAATCCTTGTCCATTATGATTACAAGATCTATAGAATTTTAGATGTAAATAATAAAAAGAAAAATAATAGCTGTTCGATATTAATGCTTTGCTTTACAGTCTATAGTCCAAAGTATTGTGTATAATTGAGGATTACACTATATAGATGTTATGGTCACAGAGATGCTGACCAACTGCCAATAATTGGAGATCAACACTTGCTCTTAAGGTGATTGGAAGTTCTTTGCATGTTAAGCCTCCTACAATGTGGAGGGATGCGAGGAACATGCTTTCTCAAGCAGGAGCAATATCAGATTATCGCAAAGATGGGCTTCTCAATTGTCTAAAGACAAGTACAGACATTTTGGAAAAAGATGTCCTAGAATTCTTTTTAGATTTGGTTATATTTCTAGAGGAATATATTGGACTTGTGGGTTTATGTTCATTAGTCGAAATCTATTGAGCCTTGTGAACCTATTCCTTGCTTCCTTGCTTATGGTTCATTCCTGTTACGTGTTTGGATTTTAGTTCGATACAACTCAAGGCTTCTCGTGCAACTCATATATTCAAGAAACATAGTTGAATCATTGTTTTGAATATAATTACAACATATTATTAAGTTGCTTCTTGGCTGTCAATTATAAAAAGCATTTCTGCCACTCAAATTCTTTTTTCAATTAATGTTTCTTTATTAAGAGGGTTTAAGTTTTACTTGGTCTACTCAACTCACAAGACTTCAACTTCTTAAGGAATTAAGTAAAAATAGATATATCTACTTTACGGCTCTAAAACGATTTTTCTATTTATTAATAAACATATTTAATAGAAAGTTCACTATATTATGTTCGGCATACCCATTGCACCCCAAGGTGTGATTGCTAGTGAGTATACATGAAGAAAAGGAAGGTGCCAAAAGGAGAAGCTCCATATTTTATCTTCCACGTATGACTTTGTTCATGATATGTGGAATACTATAACAAAGTATAAGCTCGGCATTGGAAATTGTTTATGGGAGTGTTGTCTTATTCCCTAGAGAACATGTAGTGAATATCTCAAAACATAAATCCTTTTGTCATTTTTTCCAACACAATAAAGAGGAAGGTAGTGGGAATAGCTTTTGTCATAACCCTATATTTATTTTTTGTATTCATTAGATTATAATTAATTAAATATTTTTACTTATTATTTAATTTAAATTTTAAATACTCTAAGTAATTAAGTAGATCTTGATATAATTATTATTGTTTGACAATTAGATTTAAAGTGTTTTGGAGCAAGTGTGATAATGGAGTTACTAAGTTTCAGTATCTTTTAAGAAAATGTTAATAATATGTTTTATCTCTATTTATTTGCTAGTCATAGCTAAGATTAGAGAGAATAGGATTCATTTCTTTCAATCATATATAAACATAGAATGAAGATAGAAAGATGGTCACAAGAGAAAAGTGTCCCAACAGAGAATTGTTATGTTTATTTTATGATAATCTACACTATTTTTATCCATTTCTTTTTCTAGGTGAGCAATTTACCTTCCTCGTCTCTAAAAAATTATATTATCTCATTGTTTAAAATACCTACAATAGAATAGATAAGGACATTGACATAAAATTTCAACTTACGTTTTCCTACCCACATTTTCTTTAAAGTTTCTAATGCATATTTAAAAACTCTATTTCAAAGATATTTTACAACATTGACTTTCCATGAGATCTCATTTCCTTGAGTAATATTTTTAAATAGTTTACTTGTCTTCCATACCTTATTCCAAAGCTTTCATACATCACAAGAAAGGAGGATTATTGCAAGAGTCATTAGTTTTAAGCTTTGCCTCAACCAATCATGACTACATCAATGTTTATTGAAGCCTTTTCAACAAATTTATTTTGTGCATATTGTTCAATCATTGCAATTCATGATATGATATTTCTTTTGATATTTTTCATATTAGCTTATAATAGTCAAAACTAGCCTCAACAATTCTCTCTTGATTTCATTCTTCAACAACAATGTTTGCAACAACCTTCATAATATGAATTCATACATCCTTACCTTTTAATAAAAAATAATATACTACTTTGGCAATGCAACTTCTTTAATGGTTTGGAAATTATGGCTTACTGACCATCAATTTGAATAGGCTTGTGAAAGGTTCTAGAACATTCAGATCCAATAGAAGGTTTACTTAATCTCTAGACATTGCCCTATATATTTTCCTCTTCTTCAAGTTTCTCTCTTATTTTTCATAATTTTAGTTTGGTCAATAGCCTTAACCTTTTATCTTTTGTGCGTATGCTTTCTCAAATACATTCATTATTTCTTTGTAGTATTTAGATCTAACATGTTATGCATTTTAATATTTTAATTTAATTTTGTTAGAATTGTGAAACACGCACAAACCCACAAGCCACATGATCAAATAACAAACAAAGACACCTTCCACGCAAGAGATCTGCAAATAAGAATTGTTAAATTCATCAATAGGAAAAAGTTACAGAAGATATTCTTTGTGAATTAATTACAATGAGGGTTGAATGCTTATAAGAGCAAAGCCCTAACTGAGAAAGGGATCAGATCATGACAATTGTCAATATCACATGAGATGAGCTATAATGATCTACGATAAGCTCAACTAAATAAAGCATTCCTAAGTTGAGCTAAAGTGTGTGAGAATAAATTAGACTAATAATAAATTAAAGATTAATTAATTATTAGCTAATGTTTGATAAATATAACACCCCCCCTTAAGATGAACCTAGGGAGTAGCTAAACACTCTAAAAAGAATGCAAGATGGGTCCTTACAAACAAAGCCAAAAGAGGAACCCACGTACAAATAGAAGATATCTATAATGTGGAGAAATAGAGAAAACCTCATGGGAAAAACTCTACTCCAAAAAGAGATGAAAGCCAAGTGAAGGAATAAAGAAGCCTCCAAACAAGACAAGGCTGCCCCAAAACATAGGAACAAAGGAACATCTAGAAGCATGAAAAAGCTCTAAACACTATCGAAAAATGATTGTTGTAATGCTAAAAGAAGAACCTCCATTGAAACATATGATGATCAAGATCAAGAAGACAAGAATATGCATGAGTTCCCTCAATGACACTACTCAAATCCAATGGAAAACCGAGGAAAAAAATTTGGAACTCAAAGATATAGATGGCACAAGTACCAATAGTCTGAATAACTGATCAAGTGAAAATGGAAGGTCGCCTTCAGAAATAGGAATGCAAGAATGTCCATATGGTAAGTGATCCATCTTACTGAAATGCATAGGTAACCAGCTGTTGCATCCACCTAGTACATAGGAACAAATACTGTATACATATCTCACTCCAACGCGAAACTAAGGAAGCAATAACACCAACAGTAGAAAGCATCCCATAATGTTGATAAGGGAGAGATATGACATGTACACTAAAATTGAATTCCTAAAAGTAGTGCATGAAGAGGAACCAAGAACATCTGAAGGTCCACACATGAAATTATAAGTAGATAGAAAGGATGTGAAAGAAAAGTCACATACACATGAGAAAGGTATGAAGGAAAACAAAGGAAAACATCAACTCCCATGGAACTTTATATCATAGTGCAAGTACAACAAGGCACAAAGTGATGTGCAAGAATCTCAATTCTACCAATACAAAGCTGAGGCACTTTATTTCAATGCATTGACAAAATCATAAATACATGCAATGTGAGCCTATAAGGTCCACAAAAGGACAACAAGCTGAAAAACCAATTCTTTGATAGAAAAAGAGCAAACTGGTAGCACAATAATGAAGCACACGAAAAAACATGCACTTTGAAAAAAAATGGCACCCAAAAATGTGTTTGGATGCAGGTTTTTTTGAAATTTATTTTTTGTAAATAATGTCACATCACTATACCTAGAGATATGGATTGTGATATAAATTTCCATGAAACCATTCTTTAGATAGTTTTATAATCTGTTAGAGCTATAAGTGCATCGACCCAAATTAATAAACAAATACATTAAAAATTCCTACCTATTATTTTTACATATATATCATTTTTTAAAATGCAATAAGAGATGTTAATTCATAGATAAGGCCTTTTAGTTGTTCAAATGTATGAACAAAATGTGTAGACATGGAGCAAATATATCAAAAGGAAATATCTAAAATTTCTTAGAGTTTTCATACATTAGCTAATAATTAATTAATCTTTAATTGATTATTAATCTAATTTATTCTCACACACTTTAGCTAAACTTATGAATGCTTCATTAGTTGAGCTTATATTAGATCATTATGTCTTATCTCATGTGATGTTGACACTTGTCATGATCCAATCCCTTTCTCATTTATGGCTTTTCTCTTATAAGAATTCAACCCTAATTTTAATTAATTCATGGAGAATATCTGAAGCTTTCATATCTTTTTGAAAGCTTCTTCTATAACTTTTTCTTGTTGATGAATTTAAAAATTCTTGTTTGCAGATCTCTTGCATGGAAGGTGTCTTTGTTTGTTTCCCTGATACCATGTTAGAATTGTGAAACAAGCACAAAACCACGAGCCAACCTTGTCTTGCTTGGAGGCTTCTTCAGTCCTTCACTTGTATTTCATCTCTTTTTGGAGTAGAGTTTTTCCCATGAGGTTTTATCTATTTCTCCACATTATAGAGATCTTATGTTTGTACATGGGTTCCTTTTTTTGCGTTGTTTTCTGGGACCCATATTTTTTTTTTGTGTGTTTTTAGCTACTCCCTAAGTTCATCTTAAGGGGGGCTATTAGAGTTATCATACATTAGCTAATAATTAATTAATCTTTAATTGATTATTAGTCTAATTTATGATAAATCTAACAAATTTTAGATATTTCCTTTTGGTATATTTTCACCATGTCTAAACATTCCTTTCATACATTTGAAAAATGAAAAAGGCCTTATCTATGAATGAACATCTCTTAATGCATTTTGTCAAATGATTTATATGTAAAAATAATAGGTAGGAATTTGTAATGTATTTGATTATTAATTTAGTTCTATGCACTTATAACTCTAACACATCATAAAACTATCTAAATAATGGTTTCATGGAAATCCATATAACAATCCATAACTTTAATTTTGACATATGGAGTGGAGGAGGATTTTGGAGACCTAAAATGTAATTTTAATCCTAGAAGTTGCATTTTTCTAAAGCTTCTAATCTATAAACATTTTTCTATTATATGCTTACATATCACAAAAAGGATTGAATAGACTGACATTATCATGCAAGAAGAAAGGATTCATAAAATGGTTGTAGATTTTGGCTTTACCCATGCTCATTACACTTGTATAAAAGTTTCTATTTCAACAATACTATTTTTATATTTCTCGTGATTATGTTAATACAAGAGAACATATTTTTGTGAATTATTTTATTAAAGAGTTCACATGCTAGAAAAACTGTTGGGATATCCCTTTATTAGTCTATATTTAGAGATCTAGGTTACAAATATTTGTGCATCTTGAAATTTTGGGTATGCTATCATCTTGCATTTTACGATGACCTAGAAAATTAAAAAAAAATGATAGAAATACCAAATTTTATGGGAATTCCTCTTCTTGGCTATATATTTCAAGTTTATATTGAAGCATATTCCTACAAGTCTAATATTAGATCATTCAATCCAATGGGTCTCCGATTTTTATCTTATCATTTTGGTTTATTCATATTACACATGTAATGCTAGACTAGTAAGGGTTTGAAGTTCAAAGGTAGATACAAGATCTAGAAGGTATTGATAATTTTGGAGTATTTTTGGGTCAAATATGACCCTACCGTTATGTTTATAAAGCCTAAGAACCTTGTTGGTTTGTTTTTTCTACTAACCAGGTTGGTCTTCTAATCTACATATGGAATTTCCAATTCCAATCAAGGGCAGCCCTAGACCAACTGACGAGGACTTTAAAAATCCTCCTACACTTTGGGCTGTGCAAGAACCAGGAGGGTGAACCCTGAATTTGTTTACAAACTCTGCACCATTATTATAAACAACATTAAAAAGAATAGATAATCTCACTTAATAGATCAACACAATAGGATAATATCAAATAGAATTGGTTGTTCATTGATAATATCAACTATGTGGAGCATGAGATAACTACAACATAACCTACATTATATGATAGTCATTTATTTGCAATTTGTAGCAAGCTCTAGGCAAAGACAAACAAATATTGAATCATACGAATAAGTACAACTTAGATCAGTGCCATATATCCATTACAAGAGTCAAATTCATAAGCATCTAAGGGTTTATGACATATTTAACACATAACATATAAGATCCCTAACAATATTGCATTACAATTTCGTCAACATGCATTCTAACCCAATACTACTTATCAAATCCTTATACAAACATATCCGCCTATAATCCCATTCAAGCATTTTAATTGATTCCTTGAATTAAAGCTAAAATAAGGATAATACACACCACAACAGTGAGATGAATGCTCAAAACAAACCTTAGTCATCTTATTCAAAATTCAGATATGCATGTACAATGGAGAGACATGATTTTGAATTTATCATTTCAACTCAAATGCTAGTACTGTTATACAACATTAAATCCCTATGAATTCAAAACCTATTACATCATGACTAAGAACCTAAATTGCATTTTCTCTAAAACCATCGAACTTTACAATTTTCTCTGCAACTTCACCTAGACTCGACCCAAAAATTATCTAACTTGCTATCCCATACTTCCTTCCTTGAAATCCTTCTTATAGAAAATTAAGGAGCAAACAAGCATTGGGCCAGAAAGTACACATATCACCAGCCAATTGGCACACCCAGTGATATTCCAAATTTTTTTACAATGGCCATTACCTTAGAAAATTTTCTTGTTCATCATGCCAGCTAAGAAAGTGGATGCAACAACAAAAAACCATAAGCATCTTGCGTCGAGACTGCCACCAAAGCAAAAATGGAAACCGTTGTAACTACAACATCTGATTTACCACTCGCTAGTAGCTCATTCTTTTTACTACTCCTTAGTTAAATATTTAGTTACCCAT